>VDFB02105785.1:59479590-59519880 GCA_007258455.2 Sequoia sempervirens | reverse complement strand
GGCACATCCTTTGAAGTGAATGTCACATCTGACGAACTAGTCACAGGCTACTTAATAGGAGTAACCATGACAACATTGACATAGGCCTCAAGTTGAGTGATAGAATTAGAGGGATCGACAATCATGTTGGCAGAATGTGACAGAAATGGGTCCATGTATATCTGCAATTCACTATTCACTTTCAGCACCAATTTATTTGTATTTTGTTTGCTTCCATTGAGATGAATAGTACCATCCTCGAGGCGATCCTTTATCTCGGAGGTGCATACAACGTTTAGTATCATGTTCGTTGACTCGATGGTATTGAAAGTAGGTATTTACATCATGCCAACTAGGGTAAGGCTCTTTAAGAGGCTTAGGGTTCTCTAAGGTTATGATCTTATCTTTTAACAACTTTTGCAAGATGGAAGAGTAATATTCTACTTTTTGAGATTTTAGTTTTGTCTGAGGCTATTATTAGCCATAGCAGCTACTACATTGATAATAGTCTTTCCTTTCCCAGATATTGATACAATGTATTTTCCTTTAGAACAGGAGCGCGAGGAAGATCCCCTGAACTGAACTACCATTTATTGATACTCTCGTAGTGTTGCACACAAATGCATGAAAGAAGGGTACTTCATAAAGGAAAAATTCTCTTGCCAAGGCATTTTTAAGTTCCCTATGAATACCCTCTACATGTTAGACTTGGGCAGCGGGTATGATATTTGTGAGAAAAGTGCCTAATATAGCGCAATGAAGTCAGTAATATTTTCATTATCTCCCTGTTTACATTGGATGAGATTCAGAAAGGTCATCTTCAATCTGATATTGGCTTGAAACTATTGGATAAACTGGTTCACTAGTTGATCGAACAAGAAAATGGAATTATTGGGAAAGGAACAATACTATTCAAGCATTTTATCCTTGAGAGATTGATGGAATAGTTTTTCCATCAACGCATCGTGATGGAAGAAACTTTTGCATAGGGTGTTAAAGGCAGACACATGTGCTTATGGGTCCACTTTTCTGCCATACTTCTTGAATTTTGGGATCTCCATTCCTTGTGGGAAGGGAGTATTGAGAATTGCTACCGACAGTAGGCTATGTCAGAAAAAGGGTTGGAAGATAGGTTGGGAAAAGCTTGGGAGAGACTCACTAATTGGATCTACATCTTAACCATATTATAAAGGAGAGTATTCAGAATAGGCTCATTGGATGGCATAGGACCAATGAGACCTCCCCCAAAACTACCATCGGTGCCACCTTCGAAACCACCACTATAGCCACCACTGAAACCACTGTCGTAACCATTGCCACCAATAGGGCATCCACCGTATCCACCTTCACTTCTGAAGCCACCACCATGACCTCCACTAGAACCACTTCAACCAATGCCACCCTGCCACTGAAGCCACCACCACTACCAAAGCCTCCATCACTCATGCTGCCAAAACCTCCACTGCTAGAGGTGATGGGAGGAGTGAAGTTGAAGCCCAAGGGGATCTTGTTCACTTTGATAGTCTTAGATCTTTCAGAGGTAGAAGGGATGTTGATCGAAGGGACCATGTCATCCATTTAAACACATGTGGGAGGCATCAATACTCCTATTTTAATCTCTCATGTTCTTCAAAAGTGGTCCCTTGTATAACGTTAGCATTATTTGAAAGGGCACACACTTCGGTCAAACTAGAGAGGCTAGCCATGATTTCTATGCCTATTCAGTCTTTTCCTACCATATACTTTAATTCATTGATAACCTAAGCAACCCTAGCCATCTTCGGGTTTCTTTGCAAGTGGTTCTCCAAGTCACCCAACCCTTTGCTAAGGGTAGAGACATAATTTGAAGGAATATGAACAACGTCATGCTCATCCACCAATGATGGTGTGGGATATGTAGGAGGAGTGGAGACATGGTCGGTCTCGTCAGAGAATCCTACCTCACCCCTTGAAAACTACTCTTGAGTTAAAAGACCCATCATAGGTCTAGAGAAAAGGCTCGTAGAGAAACTAGAGGTGACCTTTGTCTTATCCCTCGAAAGGTGTCACACACTTCTCCTAACAATGTACCTAGAGGTCATGGACTGGGTTGTGATGCTCATAAACCTTCACAATGCTCAGGAACATGATGATCACAAGGCACAAGGGAAAACTTTCAACACTGACAAATGAACAGACATAGTTTCATGTCAGGTTTACCAAAAGTTTAAGAGAGAGGGACTAACCACATCAAGGCCCCAGGTCATGGAGAGCCAAGAGTGGAAGGCTGCCCTAACTTACCTCACTCTAAGGGAACAAAATAGAACTATGAATTAGGAAAGATACAAATGAATGTGAAAAAGTAAATATATGAAGGCTAAGGTGAAAAAGATAAACTCGCGAATATGTTGATTTTCTAGCTAGCTCAAAATGCATGTCCACTTTAACATAAGAAAGAGGAAAAATTGTTGGGGGCTATATAGGGGTCTGCCTCAGTCAGTCCCCCATTTTAGTGTTTCCAACTCCATGAACAGCCAAGATTTAGTGTTTCCAACTCCATGAACAGCCAAGATAGAAATGATAGAGAAATGTATGATAAAGAAGTAAAGAGAGAAAGTACATGAATAACACTACAAAATAGTATAAAGCTACTCAACTAAATTGTAAAGGAGAAGAGTGAAACGTTACCATCTCCACCAAGAGCTCACTAGCCAATGATGGAGAAAGAAGGATTGAACAATCACCATAACCTCAACTATGTTGAAGAGAGGTGTTGTAAAAACTCAAGCCCATGTTGCAATGGCTTATTCCACACTTTCTTTATAGAGTTGATGGACTGTTGTTGTTGCTGCTATGAAGTGCCAAAGTGCTGCTTGAAGTGATGGAAGTGAAGAGATTACAAAAAGTGATACCAAAGAGATGAAGTGAATGCTTGGAGATTGTCAAAAGGGATTGAGTTGCATGAAGAATGAATCTTTTTGAAGGTGAGGTGAGGAGAATAAGGCATTTTCAAGACAGTTGGTTGAAGAGGGATGTTACAAATCATTCCCAACAAGAATTGTAATGCCTCTTCCAACTTCAGATGCAAGACTCTATTAGGGACGTAAGAACATTGTGTGGACATCTACACAATGCGTGTGCATCTCTGAAAAATATTATTCTACCGATGCAAAATATGAATGCCAAGTGGAATGATGGTAGCTTGCTGATGTGGAATTTTTCCTTCGGATTTGGTTTTCTAAGGTGAGGAAGTGTAAAAGGGGAATTTGTGTAAGGGGTGCAAATTTATACCTATATAGTGACAAGTACTTTATGCTTTTCATTGATGATTATTCTAAAATGAAATGGGTTACTTTTCTTAGGGAGAAAGCTCAAGCTCTAGATAGATTCAAGGTATTCAAGGCTATGGTAGAGAATGCAGTGAACCTAAAAATTAAATTTTTAAGTTATGACAAAGGTGGAGAATTCACCTCCAATGAGTTTAATATGTTTTGTGAAGAGCATGTCATAAAGAGGCATCTTTTTGCTCCTAGAACTCCTCAGTAAAATGTAGTTGTTGAGAGGAAGAACTAAATAGTTCAAGAAGCTGCAAGGACTACACTAGTAGAATTTGGCAAATAAATGACTATGTGACTAAAAAAATTTATTCACATGACTAACACTAGTAGAATATTGCAAATAGATGATTAATTTGGTCATTTATAAGTGACTAATTTGGTCATCAGGTAAAATCAAAACTAAATGACTAATATCAGACAAATAAAAATGACTAATATCAAACGAATAAAAATAACTAAATAAATGATTATTAGTCCTCTATTCTTTTTTCTTTCAAATTTGATCATAATCCATAGAGTTTAAGCCCCCCTCATGGGACCCCTACCTAAGCTTTTCCCTCTCCCAAGGGTAGGTTCTTACGCATTACTCACCTATTCGCCACTAGAAACACCACTTCCCGTCCGACTTGCATGTGTTAAGCATGTTGCCAGCATTTGTCTTGAGCTAGGATCAAACTCTCAATGAAATTCAGAGTTTCATTACTTATTACTTATAACTCCCTTCTTCGTGGATGAAGTTGATTCACAAATTATCTATCATCTATATAATATTAAGTCCTCTATTATTCTATTAAATCATGTATATAATATTATTATATTATATTATATTAATAATATAATATTTATATTATATAATATTATAATATTATATAATACTATAATATAAATATTATAATATAATATAAATATTATAATATAATATATAATATTATAATATTTATATTATAGTATTTTATATATTATAATATTATATTAAATATAATATAATATTATATAATTATGCCAAAGTGAAATCATTCAACGAATATTCTCCGTAAAGTTTTTGAAGCTGCATTGAAAATGACAGGCAGGTGGAAGTCATGTGTTGTTTTTGAAGTTGCATTGAAATTGACGTGCATTTGTCAGTCTTCAAATATCGAGGAATTAAAATTCATTAAATTTTATGAATTTTAATTGTAAAGAATGGCATTGACATGCAAACCATTGGCATGCAAACCGTTTAAGCTATTTTTATAGTACTTGTTAGTACTTGTCAAGGCAATACTATTGCAATGAGTTTGCTAAACTTGTTTAACTAGTTATTAATAAATTGTTTGCCAACCAATTATAAATTAGTATTTTAAATTGAATGAAGATTTTTTTTGTTTTCTAAAGTCAACATGTAAATTTTTTAGTTTTATAAAATTTTGAAAACATTTTTCATCAATGTGATTGGCTAAAAACTTTTCAGTGTTATTGACGGATTTTGGGCATGTTAAGCACAACCTGTTTTATTGGAGATTTTTTTGGCATGTTTTCTCTAGTGATGGAGTAGTTAGAACGTTTGGGAAAATTCCCACTGTTCATTCGCCTTCAAAATGACACCTGAAAACTGGAGTTCACAGGCTTTCACACCTGAAAAACTAGAGTTCACAGGCCTTATCCTTGCAGTTCGCATGCCTAATCCTTATCTATATGCAAAAAAAACTACAAGTGAAGGAGATCGAGATCGAGATCGTCTCAAATTCGTGCAGAATCTTGAGGTAAATCGCTTGCTATTGTTTTCTCCACTATAAACCCGCTATCTCACCTCCTATACATTTTTATCTGGAGGTGAAGAGCACATCAGTGAACTTGATGAGTATCCAATTTGTTTCCTAGTAAGTTTTTAGAATTTTAATGCTTTTTACGTCTCTGAATTTTGTGGGTTTTTAATACCTGAACTAATAGTCGCTACGAGACTCCAATATAAGGACAAGGACCATGCCTCCATCCCTTTCCCTCTACCCATGTCTTCTGGTGCCCTACTCTTTTATCCTATTATATTGAAATAATATATCTTTCCTCATCTTCATCCATATACCCTTGCATCTCTAGGTGACTGAAGTGTTGGTACGTCAGTTTCCATGTTGTTATTGAAAGTGTTGGTTTGTATATGCTTCGATGATTTCTAATTTTCTAGCTTACTTCACATTTGCTTGGTCTTCTAAAATCATGTCCTCAGACCATGTGTGATTAGATCTAACACGTATTCTCCTGAATAATTTCTACACAAAAAGTAGCAACTCACAGGCCCTTACAACACATCCACAAAGGACCCAGAAGAAGATCTTTGAAGATAATATAGTTTGTTAAACTGTTTCATTATAATACTTTGTTTAAATAAGGTAGGTTCTTGATTTAATGTTAATAGTAACAAATTTAAGTTAAAAAAAGAGTAGAGGGTTTAGTTGTATCAAATTACGCTAAAATTAGCCATGTACACTTAGATTAAGTCTTAACATTATTCTAACATTTCACACTTTGACAAGCATGAACACTACACACATAGATTCACAAGCTGGATCAAAATAAATTTGGACCAAAGTAACTCCGTAACTTTCATGTTCATTGTTTAATTTAAACTTGGTTGAGACTTCAACAGAAGGATTGACTTGCTCTGACTTCACGAACCCATACTTATCCACTGGGGAAGAAAGAGGGATAGGACCAAGTTCAAAATCAACACCTATATGTTTTTGTCATTGATGAGGTTGCCATAAAGGGTATTATTTGCAGAGCATGCTTTGACCATATGATCATTGGGCTTCATCTCATTTTTAATGCTCTTCTCCAATGCAATTTCTCTAACCACCATGTTGTTTAGAGCGATTATTTAAGCATTGACTCATACCATCCAATTGAAATTCTGCAAGGATGACATCATGCAATCTTTCCTGCTCCACATCTGCTTTTACTGCTAGGTGCTTAGATATGTTCACTTGGAGAGCCTTAGCAATGACTACAGACTTCCATGGACTTTCTTGTTAAGGTTGTTGAAGCCAACCTCCATCTACTTGTAGACATCCAATAGTTATTGAATTTTTAGTATTGTACTGGAGGGTATAGCACAAATCTGATATAACAAACAGGTTTGTGATCAGATCAGGAAGTATATTAAAACCCCAAACTGTTGTGATCAGTCAACAAGTTAAAGAGATCGAGATCGTCTCAAATTTGTGCAGAATCTTGAGGTAAATCGCTTGTCATTGTTTTCTCCACCATTGTTTTCTTTACTATAAAACTCGCTATCTCACCTCCTATACATTCTTATCCTGGAGGTGAAGAGCACATTGGTGAACTTGATGAGTATCCAATTTGTTTCCTGGTAAGTTTTTGGTATTTTAATGCTTTTTTGTGTCTTTGAATTTTGTGGGTTTTGAATACCTGAACTAATAGTCGCTATGGGACTCCAATATAAGGATGAGGACCGTGCCTCTATCCCTTTCCCTCTACCCATGTCTTCTGGTGCCCTACTCTTTTATCCTGTTATATTGAAATAGTATATCTTTCCTCGTCTTTGTCCATATACCCCTGCATCTCCAGGTGACTGAATTGCTGGTACATTAGTTTCCACGCTGTTATTGAAAGTGTTGGTTTGTATATGCTTCGACAATTTCTAATTTTCTAGCTTACTTCACACCTGCATCTCCAGGTGATTGAAGTGTTGGTACGTTAGTTTCCATGCTGTTATTGAAAGTGTTGGTTTGTATATGCTTCGATGATTTCTAATTTTCTAGCTTACTTCACATTTGCTTGGTCTTCTAAAATCTTGTCCTCAGACCATGTGTGAAGCTTAATTCTACCAGACCCACATATTGTCAGGGTGGCTAATCCACTTATATAATATAGTACAAGAATGACTGTCTCGTGGTGTTGCCTTTTTTCTCTTCTTTATATACCAGAAATGTTTTGTAACCTTGCCATACACCATCTCACAAGACTAGAGAATATTTATATTTCAAAGATCCATGTGACTTCATGTTAACAAAATATCTGTGATTACTTACTTTCTGTAAATTTGTCTGTACAATACTGTGAAATTCAACATTCAAATAGTAAACATAACCCCATGATTCTCAAACATTTACACTGATGAAAAGGGTCTTAGAGCACAGTCTGATATAATCTACAACACATCCAAGACCCAATAAGCAGAAAGTAAATTTGTCCAATGGATTTAGGCAGAAACATTTCATATATTTAAGATTTTATGGCATTTTTCTTTAACAGGAATTGTATTACTAACCTGGGCTAGAAATTTTCTAGTTGCCAATAGGAGATTGTCCAAGGCTGTCACTTTTGGGTGAATTTGCATTATTATCAAGGGTAGATATAGGGGAGGATTTATGATGCAGGTGGATATCATCTTGAAACTTCTGGCCCATAACATAGCACAACTCCAGAGCTGGCAGAGTATTAGAGAGTTCTGGCATTTCCTCATAGTTGAAACCAAAGCCTAAGTCCAGGCAGCCTTTTAATTCATCCAAGTCCACATGTGTGAAGGTTTTGGCTCTAGTTGCATCGGGCCTAGGAGAACTAATCCTAGCCTCTTCACTGCATGAATCGTGAGCCCTTTTAGAGGAGTGAGAATCACTGTTGTTGTTATTATCAGAAAAACCAAATTCTTCTGATAATAATTGATCCCTCTTTCTCTCCCAGGCCTTAGCAAGTCTGTCTTCTCTAGCCCTGAACAGATTTCTTCTGACTTTGGTCCTAGATGATGCTTGATAAGATTTTGGCACACTGAAATTGCTATGGCATCCATAGACTATATCAATTGGCTGGCTTTGAGAACTAGCCCTAGAGGGTGGGCATGAATAATAACCTGAAACAACAGATACCCCACAGGCAGAAGCATTAGATGGTTTCACTTTCTTATGCATTGTATTAGAAGTATACCTTCTTTTACAAATCTTCCCTGCACAACGACTCCCACCATTACTGGGTTTGGAGCAATCAGACCTTGTACTTTTAACACAATCCGATTCATCGTCACCATCACTCACAATATCTTCTGTGTCTGTTATGATCCCATCATCCTCAGAGAAAAAACCAGCCAAGACCACAGAATCATCACCATCATTGTCGACCCCTTTGCTTAATCCTTCTTCATTAGACAAACAGATCAAAGACATGTTCTCTTCCATATCACCAAGCTCCAAATCTTCCTCTTCAACATCAGATGAATTCATTTCATCACGTGTTTTCCTCATTGGAACAGAATTAGTCATCACCCAAAAACTATAACTTCACTTCTGAAACTTGATATATTACTTCACAATAACTAGGACTGAACTGATCAAAGCTTGAATCCACACCACCCACACAACCATGTACCAAACAATCAAACTCTCACTTATACACTTCTGGAAATCTTACAACAAAGGAATCAGCTGAAACCTTAATCAACAACCCCAATACATATTACAAACAATCTAGCCCTTAGCTAAAAACTGTACTAGGTCATACACCACAGTGCAACAAGCAGTACTACTAGACCTTAAAACCTCACAACTTCTGATCTCTTACAAACTCTGTTACAAACACCAATTGCAAAAAGAGCTCAGTTCCAGTGCATGCATTTATGAATGAGCTACAGCTCCAAACCCCACTTCTCTCTGCTCTTTATATTAGTACCCCCACCAAATTGCTTTACAAGAAATAAATCCAAAGATACTGGGTGATTGTTATTTTTATCTCAATTTCTACAATATTCAATTATGACTCAGGTTATCAAAACTACAGTCAATAGCTAGGGTTGCATTCTTCATTACGTATCCTGTTTCTCCTCTCTCATTTTGTCACCAGACATGACAACCGGCAATAACAAATTGACAGGCACCATGGTAAAGCTGATCTATAAACCGACCTCTAACTTCACCAGAATTGCAATCTTTCCTGCTCTGCATCTGCTTTTACTGCTAGGTGAACGGAGAGCCTTAGCAATGACTACAGACTTCCATGGACTTTCTACATACTTCCATGGACTTTCTTGTTAAGGCTGTTGAAGCCAATTTCCATCTACTTGTAGACATCCAATAGTTATTGAATTTTTTAGTATTGTACTAGAGGGTATAGCACAAATCTGATATAACAAACAGGTCTGCGATCAGATCAGGAAGTATATTAAAACCCCAAACTGCTGTGATCAGTCAACAATATTTCTCCTATCTGACTGCACTCAACAGGTGGCTCAATAATCTACTTTCTTCTTAGTTTTAAAGTATTTCTATAACATTTCTATAAATGATACATTTCATGTAATCAAGAGTTAGTTAACAGTTAGAGTGATACTTTCAAAAAAATATGAACCTACACATTATAAAACATAAATACTCTGTTTAATAATATAAAACATAAATTTGGCTTTTACTTATCAAATTGTCTATTTTATCTCCATCTACTACAATAATAATCTGCTCTTCCCACTATTATAATAGACCTGCATTAGCCATTGAAATAACTGTGTGAAATTAGAGATCAAAGTAATTGTATGAATCCCTCCTAATGTTAACCATTTGTTTTGAGGCTGAGATTCCTCGGGTGATTTTCTCCCCTTTTCTATACTTTTCATCATATTAGTGTCTGGTTTAAGTATTAAATGCCAATGAAGATGGTTGATGATTTACAAATGTGTAATTATAAACTAAGTGAACAACATAATACTTATTGAATTCAAATCAAATTCAAATTCAACAACAACAAAAAGAAAACATTGTTTATTGAATTCAAAATAATATTGCGTACTTACAAACCAAACAACCAAAATTATTGTAAGAAAAAGAATTAAAAAGAATACAAGACAAATATATTTCAAAGAAATTGAGGAAACTCCTAAGAACGAATGTTAAATTTATCAACGAATCCAATTTCAGCATTACACTAATAAAGAAACAAAGGATCACAAAGGATCAAATTATATCTATGACTATACTTGGGGTAATACAACCTCAATTAGTCATTTAAAAAGAGAATAAACATTGTTTTGCATCTATCAAGACTTCACGACCTAGACACTAACACAATAAAATATATAGATTTAGTAATTTTCATCAATTAATTGCATTAATAAACAAACAAAGGATCACAAAGGATCAAAATATAACAAAGACTATAATTCAGGTAAAAGAACCTCAATTAATCATTAAAAAAAAATATATTGTATTACATCCATCAAGACTACAACTTGCACACTAACTAAATAACAACTAGCAATAAAAATACAAATACAAAGGGCAAGATTGACCCAACAAGTTAGGTCCTATCTCCATCCAATCATTCAAGGTTTCATGGACAACAGATCTCATTTCCAGAAATAGGTGTATTTCTTCATTTATCCATCCAATCATTCAAGGTTTCAAGGACAGTAGATCTCATTTCCAGAAATAGGTGTATTTCTTCATTTATTTCTTCTCCAAGATTCTACCCCGATATGCCTACCCCTCTCTTCCTAGTGTTAGCATTTTAAGATAAAGTCTAGTTGTGAGGTGCATGCCTAAAAGTGGTGAATTTCAAAGTGCAGGGTTCTTTGTCTTGGGGCACATCTAATAGAGAAGTTTCCAAAGTTGCATTCTAAGGTGCACACTCTTGATGAGAGAAAATTCAATTCTTTGTACAGGGGTATGCTAGGAAGAGGTGAAGTTCAAGTTTGAATTCATGCTCATAGGTGCACACCCAGTGATGAGGAGTAGACTTGCAGTAAAGGAAAAGTGAATTAAATATTTCAAAGATCAAAACAACATGATCTGGGGTGCACCTGATCAAAAGGGATTTCAAATTTCAAAATTTGTTCCAATTTATTTTTGGGGTACATGTCTGGTGATGAGGTGTGCACTTGATAGTGTGGATTTTGAGGTGTACTAAAAAGTTGTGTTCCAAAGAGTCTCGAGACAGGGGACAGTGTAATGTCCCTGAACTAGAATTTTTAGAAATATATGGTTTTTTTATATTTTTCTAATATTTTGCAACCAAGTAAGGAGCAAATACTCCGAAAGACCTCGACAACTTCTGAAACGCCCTCCTTGATTTATTCCATTACATCAAACAAGGCTAAATTTACAAACCCTAGGTTTTGTAGCATAAGTCTATAAACTGCAATGAATTAGCAATATGTCAGTTTAAACAGCAACCTATATGCTGTGATGGCAGCCTTTAATACTATTGTACTGGAGGGTATAGCACAAATCTGATATAACAAATAGGTCTGCGATCAGATCAGGAAGTATATTAAAACCCCAAACTGCTGTGATCAGTCATCAATATTTCCCCTAACTGACTGCACTCAACAGGTGGCTCAATAATCTATTTTCTTCTTAGTTTTAAAGTATTTCTATAACATTTCTATAAATGATACATTTCATGTAATCAGTAGTTAGTTAATAGTTAGAGTGATACTTTCAAAAAAATATGCACCTACACATTATAAAACATAAATACTCTGTTTAATAATATTAAACATAAATTTGGCTTTTACTTATCAAATTGGCTAATTTATCTCTATCTACTACAATAATAATCTGCTCTATTATAAGTATTTGCTTCCCACTGTTATAGTAGACCTGCATTAGCCATTGAAATGACTGTCAAATTAGAGATCAAAGTAATTGTATGAATCCCGCCTAATGTTAATTTGCTTCAATCTTATTGAAATAGTATACGATTATACAATTTACAAATTTTTTTGATGATGTAAGACTTATGAATTGACTCTTATTCATTTACTCCTCTACCCTCTTTACAAATGTTGTTCCTCTACATACAGTTCCAGTTTTAACAATTATGAGCACATTTCCTCGTGCTTTGAACATGTTTACTTGAAAAATTGTCAAATTTTTAGTGCTATTGAAATTTTTTGAAGTGCCTCGGTGGGTAGAAGAATTCATTAGTTTAATATAATGCAATATTTGTCTTTGATGAAGATCTTAAATTGTTATTGCATTTGAAGATACTTGTAATCTGTTTTGGTAATAGTGTTTTGGCTCACATGAATTATAGGATAAGCAATCCAAGAAGTTTGGAAGCAGCTAAAGAATAAAACTCATATCAAGTTACTAAGTTTTCTCTGTACATAAACTTTCCCATCGACAATGTATCAATTACTATGCTTGAATAATCAACATTACTTTTGACATTATTTGGTTGGCTTGTAGAATTATTCTTTGTTCTCGAATCCCATTGACCTGTTTTGCTAATTACATTATTGTAACAAACTAATAACCTTTAACACATACTCAGTATTTATAACATTTCTAGCTTTCATATAAATAAATTCTATGCAAATTTGGTGGGATTCAGAGCTTCTTCACCCATGTATGAACTTAGATTCATGAGTTTGCTCCTAGCCTTTTGAAATGTTTAACTAACTCTCTATTTTTTTATCAATTTCTATTGAACTACAAAACCCATAGACACCGAATGAATAGAGTTGGGATGTACATTAATGAAAACATAAATGAAAGAACTTTGTTTGTGATTTGATTATTATGCTAAAATATAGGCTATTAGCTTTGGACCAGTCTGAGGAGAACACCAACCTTCAGTGCCTTGAGGAAATTGATTTCTGACATGTTATTTTAAACATAACTCCTCTGCAGCAGCTCACTTTGGCTTATGCCAGTGACTTTGGCCCTCTATGTTGTGATGTACTGTGCATTGTGGACATTTTTGTTGTACTTAGGCATAGATCAGCAGTTTTCTCAATCTGGCTTCTATGATGTTCTGTAATTTAGAATTTTGTTTCCAAAAGTTATAAGTATCTTAATTCAATCAATATGGCATTTCTGGTCATATCTATGATTGTAATGATTGATAGCTTCCTCATTTTAAATTAACTTAGATTTTGGCTATTTCCAAATTTTTTGTTCGGTTTAGATCAACCTAAACAATCCATGTTAGATCATTTTCATGAATCTCATGTACCAATAAATTTTGTTGCTAAATTTATGGGCTTTGTCTAAGTTCTTGTATACAACATTCATTCTTTGCCTCAACATCAATACTAGAATTGGTATGCTCCGATTCTACTTCACCATCCTATTTTGAGACTATAACTTTGATCTACCACCTCTTGAGGCTGTGAATTGTTTGGTGGCTTTGTTTTCATAATTGAGATGGCCTTAATTATTGAGAATTTGTATTCAAGTAACTGTGATAATAAAATTGTCTTTTATTCTACTACAAAGTCCCACCATGAAGCTGGCCTTGTGATGAATGTTAGAATTGAGAAAAGTGTCTTCTATCCGATCAAACTTCTTTCTTTCATTTATAAGTAGGTTTTGTGTACACTAGTAAGCTAGTCTAATATACATCATGAAGATTGGAATCACAGGCAAATTGATACAAGTGCTCTTAGAATAACTATACTAAATTGATGAACCAAGTCTAATAAAGACTATTGTACATATTACAGTATATTCATTTGGTAATTGTTGAATTTTTTTTCAGAGAAGTGATTATGAGATTGACTTGTGAAGTGCCTATTACAAGCAACAACTAAACTTGCAGGTCAGCTGAACAAGGGTTTTAATTTTTCTTATTATTACTAGATTCAAAAAATAGTAAACAAGGGTTTTAATTATTCTTATTATTATTGGACCATTGTACATATTACAGTATACTCATTTGGTAATTGATGAATATATTTTCAGAGAAGTGAGTACGAGATTGACTTCTCAACTGCCTATTACAAACAGCAAATAAACTTCCAGGTCAGCCAACATCTATTTAACTTTTTTTTAATTTTTTACATACATTTCTTAATTAAATATCATAAATATCTTTCAACTTAGATTAAAATATCTGCTCATTATACATTAAATAATGGTCGACATTGTTGACGTTGGTACTTGTACGAAATATGAACAAGAAAATGTACCCAACATCGATATTGCTTTGAAAAACAACTTGTTTCAGCTAAATTCATTTTCTTATACTCTTCAAGTATTGCTTCATTTTCGTTATACTTCAAATGAATTACGCAATGGATTAGTTGATTAATTTTTGTTATTACAATCGAAAAAACATCCAAATGCATTAGAAGCACTTGGATACTCTTAAATTATTGTTAGTTGATTAAAATAAGGGGATTGTTTGTTTGATACTCTTCAAGTATTGCTTCATTTTCGTTATACTTCAAATGAATTACGCAATGGATTAGTTGATTAATTTTTGTTATTACAATCGAAAAAACATCCAAATGCATTAGAAGCACTTCAAAATGAATTACATCCAGAAATGCTGCATAAAATGCACAATCTATATGATCTGAAAACTTATTTATCTAAAATGCGATTAACTGCAACCAATAGTATACTAGAACAAAAATAGAGGACTTTGGGTGAGACATTTTGCATACGATGGGTATCAAAATGGTTGAACATACCAATTGTGATATGGTCAACAACTACAAAGAAAAAGTATTTACATTTCAATAGCAATATTCAAAAAAATATGTATTCTATTTTATTTCATGATGAAAATTCAAATTCTGGTCATTATGAACCATTACTTTGCAAAAAAAAATCAACAATTTATAGACCTATAGTATCAAATTACCTTTTTTGATTTTTGTCAAACATTAGAAAGTAATTGGCAATATATTGCACCTGAAATGGAACTAAATGGAGTGAAAAAGGTAACTATAATGACAAGGAATTGTGGTGAAAGCCTATTTAATGCAATATCCTATTTGACGAATGGAGAATTCGATACTCAATCATTAAGATTGTACATTGCAAAAAAATTTTGTAATTCAACAAAAGGTAGTAGTACAAATATTCCCAGCTATATAAAACATGTACTTGAAGAAAATATGTTACAAACAATGCCCCGCCTTATGAACTGCAAATTATCCAAATGGCAAAGCCATATGTGGAAGGAAAAGTTGAAGGAGGATCATTCTGTTTGCAATGGTTAGCAACTATATTGAACATAAGTATTTGCTTATGGTCGTCAAATACTAAACAAATTGAAAAAGTCTATAATAGCAACATAAACACAAACAATACATATAACATAATCTCTTTTAAAACAAGTAGTCAACATACACACTATGAGCCAATAGTAACAACTAATTTAATTGAACGATTTCAAAAAAAAGTACAACTTCTACATATTTGAATATAAAACATGAAAGAAAACAATTAGGGGAGGAAAAATGGAATATATCTTCAAAACCAATTAACAATAAAGTACATGAACACAAAATTGTTCAAAGGAAAACAATATCACTAACAAAATTGAAGAGACAAGTGCGTAATTATAAACCAAGTGAACAACAATAGAATACCACAGTAAAATCAAATCAAATTCAAAAACAAAAAAGAAAAAGAGAAATTTTTTTAGAACCAAATTATAGTAAACTAAACCAACCAATTACTATTTTGTTGATTAATTGAATAATTCATGTAAATACAGAGCCTGTGAAGATTGAAAGTTGAGCATTAAGTTTGAACAATGAAAATAGGAGAGCCTCTAGAAAGTGAATATTGAAAATGGAGGCAAAGAAAAAATTGTGAAATTGTGACAATTTGGGCCAATGTAAAGAAAAAATCTTGTTTCTTTGTTAAATTTGTTAATTTTTTTGCTAATAGTTATCTTTATAAATATGGCTAAAAATATGGGAAAGATTTTTCTATATGTATACTATCTGTAAATACAGGAAATGTAAGATTCAAATTTACTAATTTTGTAATTATGAAATTTTTTGCTAAACTTATTTTTATTGTATATGGTGCATGTAACTTAAACAAATATATGACTAGTTGTTTATGGATTCAATTGTGTTATTCTTATGGATTGTGGAAATCTAATAACATTGATTGAAACAAATATAGTTGAATGCGTAGTTTTTTCCATTTTCTTAAAAAGAGTGTTTATTTGTTTGTTCTGGCTCACAATGCTTAGTTATAATAGAAAACCTTCCAAAGAGTTGAAGTTAGTACTATTGTGTGAACACAAATGTAAATAAGATTTAGAAAATAATTCTATGTTATGCAAGTGTAAATAAAATCTGTTAAATAAAATAGTCATGCAAACAAGAGGCTTAAACAATAAAGATTTTGCTAGATATATAAGTAATTGTGCATGAGGATTGTACTCAAATCAAACTATTTTATGTATTTTGTTAGAACTTGTGTAACTTTATCCGCATCTGTACAGTCTAAAACATATAAAGTTTGAAGTGTTTGTGAAAATTTTGCAAGGAGATGGCAACAAATGGTTAAGTTTTGGTTAAATATACTATTGTTGTAAGCATAGCCGAAAAAGATTAAGATCTGGACACAAATGTTTTAATTTTTTCAATCAGCATGCAACATGTATTTAGATGACTTTACTGTTTCATTTGTTATTATTAGTAGAAAAGAATTGAACAATAATAACAATAGCATATTATGTGCAAGTAACAATCTGGTTATTGAGAGTCAATGCCAGAAGGAAGAGTTGGAACAATTTATTAGAGTGCAGGTAAAAAATTCAAAGAAATTAAATTCAATTCTAGCATTGAATTCTTCAATTCCCATAAATATTGAATTTGTAAAGCCGAGTTGAAAAAGAATGGTGTTGTGTATTATGAATCTTTAAATTTTAGTTTGTGACAACAAGATAGACGTTTATCCAATCTGCTCTGCCTTGAAAACTGCACGCATTCTGATTCAAATAACATAATAAATTTGATCAGATTGGCCTTCCCTTTTCTCCAAAATCCATAAGTTCAATGCATTGTAAATTTAAGCCACAACAATAGCATAAGCTTCATGAGGATATTTCTGATTTTAAATTATTCTTTTGGGAGATCTTCTTGGATAATTTTTCACACTAGGCATTAAGGTGAATGGGAGAGAGATAATTGTGGGGATGGTTAACCACTCCATAAGCAACCGATTTCTTTACTGTTTGGAAGGAAAAAAATTTACTAATGGAGGAACATGTTGGAGGTCGGCAAGGAACAGGGCAAGAGATTGAAGTTGTAACTGGTTCCGTTTCATGACAATTTGAGCTCACCCCATCTGAGTAAGTGGAGGATTTCTCTTTTTTCTCTTTTCTTTTCTTCACTTGTTTTGATATAAGGGGTTTGCCAATCAATGATATTCTTAATTATATAGAAGAGAAATGTAAACAAATGCATTCTTAATTATGTGTAAGAAAAATGTAAACAAATGTATAGAGGATGTAGGTGGATTGGTAAGGTTTGTTCTACTCCTGGGTCTGGCCATAAGATTGAAATCTGGTGGTACAAAATTTGGGCAGAGCTTTATGACTTTCACAATGTTAACATTAATTTTTACCTTTTTTATTCAATGGAGATATATTCTCAATTTTTATTTAAGCTATGTATAACTCTTCCTGACTGTTAAATAGTTTTATTTATACTGAACTTCATGTACATAAAGAAAGGGTTTGTCCGATTCTCTCTGCCTTCATAGAGTTATGTTGGTAGATTTAATGATATAGATGAGACTAAATATGATAGAGATTCATTGGCTTCCATTTTTTGCAAGCCACTGCATTCAAAACTTGTTTCTTGTTAGTTTTAAGCATTGTTCTTGTAGATTAGAAGAATGACACATGAACCTCTAAAACCAGGTTACTAGCATGTTTACCACGGGGGGTGGGTTTGGGTGTCAATTTTAAATAGGTTATGCGAGTATGTGAATATGGGTGTGGACATTTAAATAAGCGCCCTGATTAAATAACCTCCTTGATTCCATTAGCAACCTGTCACAGCTACAACACTTGAACATAAAAGGGTGTGAATGTTTAAATAAGCTCCCTAATTTGTTTGGCAACCTGTCACAACTGCAACACTTGAACATAGAAGGGTGTGGTAGTTTAAATAAGCTCCCTGATACCATTGGAAACCCATCACAGCTGCATCACTTGAACATGGTAGGGTGTATAGATTTAAATAGCCTCTCTAATTCATTGGCAACCTGTCACAGTTGCAGCACTTGAACATAGAAGGGTGTAAAAGTTTAAATAACCTCCTTGATTCCATTGAAAATAGAATGTTAGGATGTGTTCTAGAGTGCTTCATTAATTCAAATATTTTGAGTGATTCCATGAGATGACATCTCTTTGAGGCATTCTGTCAAACAATTTAGGTGTTTTGTCTATGATTCCACATCTTGCATATATGTCTACTAGAGCATATCCAACTATAACATCTAACAAAAATTCCCCTACCATTATGCTTTGGTGCATGTTCATAACCCATCTAGTGTGCATGTCCAACACCAAAGAGAATGGAAAGGTCTTTTTTTTACACAACTACACCCTCCTATTATTTTCTTAGAAAAAAGGATGCCTAATTATTACAAGAGATTCATAGAATATCAGGTTCAGATAAAATGGAACATAGACCTCACCTGGAAACCAGAGAGTCTATTGAGTGATTGATTTTTCTTCCAAAGGTTCTCTATGAAAGAATAGATCATTGTCACTTGACTTATCCATTCCTCTTCATTTTCTCCCAATGATTTTATAACTCTAACAAAGCATTTAGACTTTTCAAAGCTTTTTAGATGAAAAATTAGATGAGCAGGCTTCTGGTAGCTTCCCATTGCTAATTCCAAGGATAGAAACTCTTCCCATGGAACATTTCATAGTATTTTACATGGTCTTGTAAGCATTTTATTTGATGATGGGCACTGAAAACATAGGAACAAACACTCTTATAAGTGCCTTAACCTAACATGACAATATTTCAAAAGATGATGCAATCTAAAAGGATAAGCTCCACTAACTAACTTGAACCATCAGGATACACCTATTTGTGACCAACAAAATCCAGTGATTTGATACCTCAAAATGTTCCTCATATAAATCTAACCATGCAAATTTTGAAGGTTCCATTGAAATATTTGTGCATCCAAAATGTCTCCTTTCTTCTGTAAGGTAAAGCACTATCTGCTAATTCAACAACATACAAATCAATGTTCTCTCTTTAATAGTCCTCAACAATACATAAGAAACTAGTGCAATTCATCCATTAATATGTCTAGATAATTTGAAGATCAACAAAGCACTAGTATGTGAATGTAAACACATTGTCGTTGATGGCATGGTTTATTGGTGTTTAGATGGTGTTGTTTCAGCGCCCACCTAGTGTCAAGCCCTTGCAGGGCTGGTGGGCTTGTGGGCCACTTTACTCGTGCACTTGGATTGTTGGTTTTAGGGGATGGGGCTCCCTGTTTGTGTTCCCACTAGCTGGGCCCGGTTAATGTCAATAACTCAAGTTGACGACCCATTCATAACCTCAATTTATAGAAAAAAAAAATACATGAAACACATTAATTTACAGGTTAAAGCATAAAGGTGACATGCAATAATTTCTTGAAGAGATTCTCATTCAACCCTAATAACAAGTACAAAACTGATGAAATTATTGAATTGGGCTGTCAAACTTTTGAGGATAGATGATCCAAATATTGATTTTTTTAACACCTTTCCTGTAAGATTGTTGATTTCAACAAATTCACTCACTTATGTTTATTAGTATTTAAAAGATATTGTTTTATTGCCATACATATGTGTGTGTGATATCCTTATTGTAAATACATTTATATAGCATAGTGAATCAAATAATTAGACTAAAACTACATTTGGCATCTACATCCAAACACACTTGGACTGGACTATACTTACATAAGTCAACACTGAGAACCAAACCAGATTTCTGAAATCTGTAATCATGGTGTTATTGTCATTAATGTTTATATCATATTGGTGTTAATGATAAATAGCTTTGAGATTCTATTCTAGTGAAATAAATTAAATGATAGCCTTAAGGCTATTTAATTTATATGACTTGAACTTATTAAAGAGATAAAGACTCGTCCTCATCCAAGGCTGACTTCCTATACAATGGCACAATTTCATATGAGGATGACTTACTTGATTGGTCACATTTATTAAGAGACATATATTCTGTGCTTAGCCAACTTGCATCATAAAAGGAGGTGTCTCTTGGATTTGTATATATAGGAGTTCTATTTCTCATTTGAAAATCATCAAGCAAGTTTGATATTATATTCTTCTATTAAGAGTGTGAATTCCTTATAGAGCAGATTGCGAATTTAGTCAAGGGTAGAGATAGTTATTAAAGAAGTGCAGATTATTATCTACTATTGCATCTTGTTATGTGCTGAAGGTTTTCCTTGTTATTGGCCTCATTGTAAAGAGGATTGTTGCCTCTATTTATATATATAAGAGAGATCTTCATTGTTGGGTTTTTCTCCCTCAAGAGAAGGGTTTTCCCAAGGTATCTGATGTGTTATTCTGTTTGATTTTGAATTAATTTTCTATGCATCTAATCTGATCACTAAATTAATAATTGGTATCCTCGAAATTATTTCAAATGGTCAATTTACAAAACCTTAACAAATATTCCATAGATATTCTTGTCCATAAATAGATAAAATATAAATACAATAATCTGCAGGAAAGTAAAAATTCCCAAGTAAAAAGTGAAAAAGGAAATGACCTGCCCAGATGTTGTCCTTTCATTATATTCTTCAAGAATTCCACTACTATGGATGGCACATGAGATCCTAATCCTATTTGAAACAGATTTGTTTCCAAATACCTGAAAACATGTACAACTTCCACCAATACCATGCACAGTCAAGGTAACAAGGTCCAAGAGTCCACTCATAGTCTGAACAATAATACCCAAGAATGCTCTCCCAAGACCATGTACAAAATCAATAACATCATTTTCTCTTGCACTTTCCAAAGGTTTAGTTAACACTCCAAAGAAACCAAATGCCACACCCTGTGCTAAAGCCTCAGTGCCATCACCAACTCCTATAATTTTCTTTGAAGAATTCTACAAAAAATCCATTAAAATGTCATATAAGGACAATGAATATGTTCATATTTCTCAAATCTGTGGATTTTTCCTCAATTTAAATATAATTTTTATGTTCACCTATTTTATACACAACTGGAGGAATTGTCCATCTATGGAAAATTTGGCAAGTCCTTTACTCAGAGATGCCAATGTTGAGCTTGTCATACCAAGTAAATCTACTCCAAAAAGAAAATGTAGGGGATTATATATCAAATCTCTCCAAATCCGGTGGGTAATTGATGGTAAGACAACACTTTTTCTCATGAACATGTGTCTGTGAACAACTTTCCTAAGATGGATCTGACAAAGCAAAGAGTTGCAATGATCAAGACCATAACTTCAAATGTTGACTTGTTTTCTTTCCATTTAACATGAAGACTTAAAACAATCAATCTAAGATTACAACTATTGATCCATAAATTCGATCAGAATTATTCATATGTGGAAGCTGAATTGAGATGTCACACTAACCTGCATTTTGACTATATTCCCAATAGTGTCAATTATAGGACTCCAAATACCAAGCACTCCATGAGGCCTTTGGGCAAGTGTTGTCTCTAGTGAAAAATTTAACCTCATCTCTGCTATATCAATCAAAATAACCCATAAAACAAAGTAGCTAAGTAAAGTTCAACCTCAATTACATTGACATTAAAAAGATTGCCCATTTTCATCTTTCAGTGATCTGAATGAGATTAAAATTTCTCTCAAATAATGCTTGAGAATAAGGAGTGCTTAAGAGCTCATTAAAAAGCTCTCCCCTTCATCTTGATCCACCCACAACACCTTGACATACTTGGTAAGCTCCTCGTTATGGGATCTCAAATCACACCACCAGTGGAGTCAACTACACCCTCAGAGAAGCAGTTTACTCATTTGTTGTAGATGCCTCCTCTACCTATGTTTGCAGGCCCTTCCAAGAGGGATATTGAGATACCATGCTTACTATATCCAAAAATAGTAAACCACTTCCTTTTCCTGCACTAACATAACCAAATTTCAAAAAAAATCTTCCTTGATTAAGCTATGTGTGCGCCTCTATTTGTTGTTTCTTGTAGGGACTGGATGAGCTTTCTTTGAAACTCTAAGGCCATTGGCATATAGACTTCTTGTAGAGCTAATTCATCATGTTCGGTTGGACCTTTCACTTTCTCAGGTATTTTTTTTCTAATTTTATTTTTAGTATTTGAGTAATTTTCACTTTTCTAAAGTATGCTTTTGTGTTTAGTACAATTTATTTTTGCATTAGAGTGATTTTCTCCCCTCTCCCCTCTCCCTATTTGTATGTTACTTTTTCATAAAAAACATATTAAAAGATTTACTGTTGATGATCATAAAATTCTTTTAAGAAAATTTCTTGTGATTTTTTCAATTATACCTTCATGTTCATCTTAAAAAACTCAAATCTAGGCTTTTGGAGGATTGAAAATAAGATGTATTTTTATGTTTCTTATGCTATAATTGGATATATGCTTACATTAGATGATTGTAAAATTTAGGGTAGTTTTGAAGGTCATTCCCAAGTGGGAAACTAATTTGGTGTATCAAAGTAATTTTGATCCTCTCCCTATTTGTTTATTATCTTTGTCATAATAAATGCATTTTATAGGATATACTGTTGACAATCATACAATTCTTTTTAAAAAAATTCTCGCTCCTTTCTTAATTGTACCTTCCATGTTCATATTAAAAAACTCAAATCTTGGATTTTGGACAATTGAAATAAGATTTATTTTTATGTTTCTTATGTTGTAATAGGATATACGCTTACATTAGATGATCGTAAAGTTTAGGGTAGTTTTGAAGATTACCAATTGGGATACTATTTTGGTGTATGAGATCTTCCTTGTGGAAGCCCACAAGGGTCTTATTTTTCTCATTTATCCTATATGTTGTTCAAAAAGGCATAAAATTCTCCCCCTTAAAGACTCAAACTTATTTCTTCTCTATTGATTACACATGCCTTCATTCATACAACCTGCTCAGGTTGTATCATTAGGTACACTCAAGTTTTATAAAATATTCATTTATTCTCGCTATGTTAAAACAAAAAACTTTGTAAATCATTTCCAAGGGTTATGGCCATTGTGTTGAGATGTGGACTCATAGAATTGACAAGCCATTTTTTTCCTTGGACTCAGATTTGGTGCAAAAATTTAGTGCAGACTTGGAAAACCAAAAAAATCATTAAAAAATAGTGAATTTAATAAAAAACTAACTATATTGCATCTCATATCAAAATAAATTTAGACACACACAAAATAATCAGTTGAATCTACCATACATGTGTAGATAACAAAATAAATAAAAAATGACATGAATAGTATACTTGGATTCTAATACAAAAGAAAAATTGTTTTGATATCCTTAAAATTGTTTTTTTGGTACACATCACAAATAATGGATTTCAAAATCCATCCTGATGGTACTAGCAAAAAAATACATAAAAAATCAAACTAAGGTTGAGAGAAGCCACTCAACCAACATTAGCTTCAAGCTATTGGACCATGCACCCCTTTGAGTAACCTATATATGTTTCCAAAATCTGCTACAACAACACTAACCTACATTTACATTCATTTTTTGTTCATTTATTACATAGACAGCAAGAATCCCAACTTGGTTTGGATGTTGGAGTTGAGAAAGTGTTGTTAGCAACCTAGTAATAGATTTTACCCTTGACTAAGGGCAGAAACCAACCTTCTAAACCTTCCTGAAGCCACACTCTTGGTTGGTGATGGTCATCAACTCTGCTTTGTCTTTGCCCACTAAAGCAAGTCCACAAAATGAAATTTCTCTATCTTAAAATGTAAAAGCATTTTTGCAAATAGTCTGTAAGTTTGCATTTCCAATACCTTGTATACCTATCAAACGTGGTTTTCTAAATGTTGAAATAGTTTCATTCCTAGTTAAAAAATTCCCATAAGAGCAACAAAACAAAGGTCTTTATATTGATGTTTAATAAAAAAAAATGAAAGTATTGCTTTGGAATTGCCTGAAATGCTTTTCTTTCTTGCAAAGTAGTAGATTTTGAGGTAGGAATGGAATTTTAACAGAGTGCTTGTTGTTTCCTCTCTTTAATGTGATAATTTTGTATCTTTCAGATGGTCATGTATCTGGATTTCCTTTGTCAGGTTTTTGAGAGTGGGAATCCCAATGCAAAAGAAATAGTCCTTTCAAACATGGCAACAACTTTTGACCGGATTCTATTATAGTTTGAGGTTTGCTACTTCAAATCCTCTCTATGTAATTTTTTATGCTTTAGTTCCTAAATGATGTAAAGAAAAAATAATTAACACATTACACTATATTTACTCATTTGAACAAATGCATAATTTCTTCTATTTCTTCCTTTATTTCAGGATCCTTTCACATTTTCTAATTATCATAGAGCAATACATGAGCCTTTTGATTACTACATGTTTGGACAAAATTACATTCGGCCATTGATTGATTTTAGGTATTATTGTTGTGATTCCCAAGAAGGTTTTAGTTCTTGTTTTTTAATCTGATAGGATTGGTTGTATCTCATAGGAGGGTTTCTGATTGTAGATTTAAGCAGTATTTGATCACCCCTAATAATATAGAGGTAGATTATTTTTCCTCATGCTTTTTCCATTGAATTTTTTTCTATTAACTATGTAGTTTTGACAAATGAACAATAAGGTTATTTTGATTTCTGAGACTAAAAATGACATCCTTGAGTAAATTTTTGAATGTAAGGGAGGTTGTCTATATGTTAGGCTTGCTAGGGGAATTGGATTGCTCAGTAAGAAAAGATTTCTAAATTAATTTAGCTCTAACTCTATGGCAAAGATGATAGTTTGATGGACATACACAATTCTACCTATATGGGAGTGATGACAGCTAAATGGAACATCTAAAGAGGTTCCAGATATGCTAGAGGAAAGCTATGAGGAAACTAAATTGATAATGTTTGAAGTTTTTTTTTTTCTTTTTTAGATGTTGAGTCTAATTAATAAGTTTAATGTTGTGTTGCAACTTGCAGTTGAGTATGTTGATATGATAAAGTCTAGCATTGTCGATCCTCTAAAATTTATCAAAGTTGCATTAGTTGATGTAGAAAGGTAAAACTATTTATCTTTATTATAATTATTGGAACTTGCAATTACAATATCTAATAAAAATCTATTTCCAAATATGTTTTTGATGTGCAAATTTTGAAACCTTATTTTCAGGTTGCAACTCCAAATTGGAGAAGTAAAAGGTGAATTCTAGCGAGGAAGAGTTTAGAGGAGCCAAAACCAATAGCGGTGGGAAAGTTGTGGATTTGCAAGGGGATTAAATGGGTCGAGCCCCTATAGGAGGTCGCCGCCCTTCCAAAATCACTGCAGTTAAGGAAGGGTAAAACAATATAAGTATATGAAAATAGGAGTATTCTATTTATATAGTGTCAGTAAGTTGTACAATGTCACTGAGACATTGAATGTAACCAATGAAATTTTGATTTTCCAATCAGGCTTAATAAAGTAAATTTTTATAGTGGTTTTTTCTCCACTCATAAATTTTTAGTAGTTTATTGAGTCATATATTATTGTTTTTGTACTAGTGACTATGATGAATGATGAAAATGTACCTGAGGTATAATAGAGAGCTTGAAGGAGTGTCACTTGTCACCTAGTCACTTAATGGGAGACTAGTAGCTTGCACAAACTCAATGGGAGTGTGTCACAATGCCACTTGTCACTTGGGCACTCAATTGGAGTGAGAATTTTGAGATAAACTTCTTAGAGTTACACGATGGTGACATGTGTCAAGGAAATAAAGTTAACTATGATAGGATACATATTTTCTAAGAATTTTCTTCCCACTTTGAAAAGTCAAGATTGGATGTTGGTATAAGCAAGATGAGTTGTGCATTGGCATATTTCTATTCTGAGTTGAGTTGACTTGGAATGTGGTCATCTTATGAAGTGCAATTTTTTGAGAGGTATTTTTTTACATGTGTATGTTGTGTGTGCATGTTTCATGTCATTGCATGTTGTTGCATTGGTGTATGATAACTCCAAGGTTTGCTTGCACTAACCAACAAGAAGACTTCACTTTGCCTTCCACCAAGAACCTAGCAATCTCTAGGCTCTGTCTTGACTTAGTTCATCAATTCAACCTTGCTTCAACTCTATTCCAAGAGTTTCAATCCTTGTTCTTAACCTTGGAGGACAAACACCTCTTGAATCTACTCTCTTCTTCCAACACCTAGAAGGGTCTAGATGCCAACTTCATCACCTTGCTTGAACTGCTTGCAGGGGAGCTAGAGACACTGATTTCTTGCATTTCACATCCAAATGAATGCATCTTGCTTGGTGTTCAATCTTCAAATCACCCGCTTTCAAGAATTTTCCTTTGAAGTGGCCTAATCCTTATAGCCCTTACCAGTCAGTTTTCTGACTTTTTCTCTCAAACTTGTCAAATAACCTACCAATAAAAAGGCACTTCCTAACACCCTTTTTAGTCCTTTAAATCTTCCACAGGGTGTCAGACCTTTGTCCCAACCGTACGGTGGATTCCTACAAACAAGGACAAAAAGACTAGTAGACCTAATTCTTAGGGTTTCAGTGTTGTCTCCTTCAAATCTACTTCTAGTGGATTGTTTGAAGTCTCAATCCCTTTGGCATGTAAAAACCTTACCTTACCCCACCTGGAACCATATGGATTCCGTACAGTGGTCTCTTCCCCTTCCTAAGCTCTTCCAATTTTCACTTCCAAACTCCTAACCAGGGAGCTAGAAGTCGCCTAGGGTTTGGTATTATAAACTCTTGCTTGGCTCTCAAAGTTTCCTACTGCTACATATTTAAAATGGACTGGCTCCTCTCCCATATTCAACCAATCTCAGGAGAAACCCGTGGTCAGTGTTTATGGGGGAGCCATTCCAAGTTTGATTGCACAAAACTGGAATTACAAACTCTCTAAACTCTAATCTAAAGATTCAAATCAACAACTCTACACTGAACAACCTGACTACCAAATGAAATATGCTCTAATCTATTCTAAGAACACAGATACAATGATAAAACAGTATACACAAAGTCTTAGATAACACTGTTTCTCAAAACACATGGGTAACACAGAAAATACAGTCTTTTTCTATTCCTTCGAAGCCAAAAAACTTAATTACAATGCATTGTTTTTTTTCTCTCTATGAGCCATCACCCCTATTTTGATGCCTTTCCCACATTCAAAGGAAGTTGATCGAGCACTTACCCTAATTTCTAGGGATTCCCCATGACAAGTAAGTTGCATGCAACCTAACAATGTTGCCATGCAACTTTGCAACATTCTTGCAACTCTTTCCATCATCCTACATTTTAGGATCTCCAACTCCTTGCTTCGAACCATCAACTTCCTCAACTGCCTCTTGGCATCTTCTAACAACAAGGATATGATTAGCACACATTTACTACCCTACATTGCAACATAGGTTGTCTAAAGCTAATTTAAAGCAAAATGTAACAACATTGATTAAACTAGGATGTCCTAAGTCCTAGTGACTAACTCATCACACAAATACAAGACCTTCTAAGGTCCAAATCAAACTCACAAACATCCTGACTTGGCTAAGGTCAGGTACAAGCCAAAATTGAAGACAAACAAGGTGGAGGTCAGCCTAGGTGCTCCTGCACCATGCATGTTGTGCCTTTTATGTTGCATGTTCATGTATAGATGTTGCATGCACTAAAGAATCTATATATAGGTTTTTTTAATTGAGGAGTTAGAGCAAAGTGTTCTACATAGGGGTTATACTACCAGATTTTCTCAAGAGATGGAACAATATGTAAATCTCATGTAAAGGCCACGAGTCTGATATTATATTATAAATTGTACTCTTGTTGCTAATTCATATAATGGCTCTATATTTTGGAGTGTGTGTATTTCTACCTGAAATGGTTTTCCCCATGTAAATCTATCTGTTCTATGCTTTTATCTTATTCTTTCATGTTTGATGATTCTATGTCAAATCTATTTAATGCATGTTGCTAAAATTGTTTTGATTTGGCAAGATCTAAAATTGCAATCACTTTCCTCTAAGGATTAATGTGAGAAATAAACTATGCCACATTCCACTTTATGGCATAGGAGTATGTGTTTTTGTAGGTTTCTAAGCACAAAATAATGTTACTAAAGACACTTATTGATCTCAAATGTCATTTTTGGGATGCCCATTTTCCCTTGAAAAATAAATGAAATGCAAGAAAAAATGTAGCTATTGTAAGAGTGATTTATAGATTCCATTCCATTCCTACATGTTACTCAAACAAATGGATAGATTTTTTCACTTTTGAATTGCTACTTTACAAACTATTTTGAGATATTAAGAGAGACATTGAGCACAACAAGGAATTCATAGTAGAAATGTGGGAGGGTTTGAAATATAACCAATGTAATTTAGAATGATTAATACCAATTGAGAAAATTGAAAACATTAGTGACATTGAACTTGAAGTAAATAAAAATGCTCAAGCAACCAATATATAAAATAAATGGAAAACTATATCTAGACTTCATCATGGTCAATTTTTATAAGTTTTAGAAATAGATATGTTGGTCAAAAGATATATTGATAATTAGAAAAATTGGTGTAATGTATTTGAAGGTTAAGAATACACAAATGAAGAAATAAATTAAATTACAAAAATGAAGATTAATGGCTGTCTTATTCATGATGATATTCCACAATATGTGAACTAGTGAAATCTCAACAACAAACAACATAAGAAATGGACATTATAATGTTACACCACACATGCAAAAATACATTACCCATATATATGATAATTCAAGGTACCACTAGTATAGGAGAGTCATATTTAATTTTTGGCATTACTCAAGCACTGGATATATTGGCTTTCCCTAATCACTCTCCTTTGCTTCTACTTCCAAAAACTAGAGTTGTAACATTCAAAATTTGAGTCAATAATTCATTCAAACTTAAGAATACCAATAAGAGATTTTAATGAACTAGAGGGAACAAGAATTATAACTTTACAGAAGAAAATTTCACATGCCAATTACACATAGATAGATGAAATGAGTTTCCTTAGAGAGAAATTGCTTAAAAACATACATTCTTGACTTCGAAAAACATTTCTAATAAATGGTAATCAAATTTTTGAAGGTGAGTTTTCTATTAAAATTACTCACATTATGTACCATATATTACAATACATTTTCAAAATTTTAAATTACAATAATATTTATATAGATTATATAATTTTTAATATTTTTATATATTTTTTATTGAGGAGTATCCATAATTTTTCTTAGAGGTTTGGCATACTTAGTTTCATACAATGAATAATCACCATATGAAAGGAAAAGGAGAGCAAAACTACTCTAGGATGAGTTCAAAATATTGGATACTTGAGATCATATTTTTATACAAGATGGACAAAATAATAAACAACTAAGATTTCATCAAACCCTAACAAATATAACTGATGCAAACCCTACAATTGATGATTGATTGTTACTTATGAAAAGAAATTTAAAACATGATGTAATATAGAATGAATAATTTGAAAATAATATTCATTTATTGTCAACAAATTATATTGTTCACAACCATAATAGGAAAAGTAATATTTATTATCAAATCTCATTGCATGATGTATAGCAACAAAAGTTGAAAGTATTAGTGCCACAAATGGAAGTCAAAATAGTGAACTTAATATGGAGTTATTACTCATCAATAATATGTGATTAATGTTAAAATCAAACTTAATGATATAATCAAGACTTGTAAATGGAGCTCTTGGATTAATTTAAAATATTGTATATAGAACTACAAGTGGACCTCTAGAACAACTAGCATATGTACTTGTATAATTTGATAGTTACCTTGGAATACTATTTCAATATTTTCATCCATGTATATTTTCAATTACAACAATTCAAATAGGTAGCACATAATAAATTCCATAATGATTATCTTGGGATTTAAAAATACACAAGTCACAAGGATTGACTCTTTAAAAATTCACTATTGATATAGGACTGACTGAAAGAAATGAATAATTTTTTTTTGCAATTTCTTGTGTAAAGTCTTCAAAGATCAAAGAATTATTCTACCATTCACATATGATAGATATAAAAAATATGAAAAAGGGTAAACAAGTAGGAAGAAAAAAGGTAGAATAAAATACGCTAAGAGCCTTACAAATCACTTAATTTAACATTATTGTAATATTTTTCATGTAGTTACTATTTGTATAAATAGTATAATGTCTTCATTATATTTTCATGTTATTATTTTTGGCTTTGGAATAGTTTTTCATTGATGTTAAAAGTTGGTGGTTTATGAAGTAGGCTAATTCTATTAAATATTTTCATAGAGATTATGAGATGTGGGCATCGATAGTGTGTCGGCATAGATGTCAAACAAGTTCAACCATCATGAGTTGATTACTTGCACAAACACTATGAGGAAAAATGAGGATTACACTATTGCAATGGACAAAAGGAATAATGTAGTGTTTTGGCATCAAATGTGGTTTATTTGATAAATTTGACAAAGTTTTTTTCATGGGTATATTATTGCATACATGATATAATTTTTTGCTTGTTATTGAAAAAGACACTTGGTCGGGCTAGTTATTACACATGTTTTAATGTTCAACTTATCATTGCTTTGGAAATAATGTTTCCCTCATTATGTTGAGAAAGTTCTCGAGGGCATATGGTATTGTTGTTCATCATTGAACATGATAGGGCATGAGACAGTGATTAGGTTTTGAAAAATTCATGATGTTGAGGTGACAATGCTCATGGTGGTGGTATTGTACGACTGCAAAAAATTGGTTTCAGGAAATAACATTGTGGTATCAGTTTCTTTATTTTGGCTACATTCTTTGAAATCACATAGCCAGAGTATATGAATTGCATTTACTATTATTATCATGATGTAAGTAATTTATGAGAAAATTTGTAATGAGCCATGAGTGAGCACTTTAAGTGTGGATTGTAATTTTTCATACATTCAGATTCTTGTGTCTCTAGTTATAAATGAGACAAACAATAAGTGCTATTTAGTGAAACAAAGGTGATACCCTGTATTGTTGTTTACAATGTTATTTGAGGAGAAATTTTTTTTTTTCCACTGAGGTAGTTACTACCATGAAGGCCACTGAGGCTACCATGAATGATAGTGAGGTTGTAGTAGCATGAAAAAGCCAATGAGGTTGTATTTTTCCAGTGAGGCTTTATTTTGCCAATGAGGCTATATTTTACTATTGAGGCATTATGTGTAGCCAGTGAGGATTTTCTAGTGAGGTAATTTTGTTTTCCAATGAGGCATTTTGTGTAGCCAGTAAGGCTTTTCTAGTGAGGCATTTTTGTAGCCAGTGAGGCACAAAAAGTAGCCAGTGAGACTCTGCAATTAGTGGGATTTTATTAAGCCAGTGAGGAATTTTCCTAAGTGGTTTTTTATACCTGTGATGGTTTTACACTCATGAAAAATATTACATGTTATGATTCCTTTGTGGTCCATGTGATGATTATGCTTCATACAATATGGTCTTGTTGCTTTCTCTATCCACTTTGCAACTTTTGACTTTTCATATTGTTTAAGGATCTGCTATTGGCTATCACATTTGGTTACACTTTTGAAATTAAGCATTCAATGATTACAAAGAGATTATGTGTTTTGAAAAAATATTAAGTTGTCATTGATTATTGAAACACTAATTCACCCCCACCTCTTAGTGTTTCTCATAATCCAACAAGTGGTATCAGAGCCAGATCCTTGCACAAAGTTTAACCAACTTAAGGTTTCCTAGTAGTGGAGTACTTGTTATGGAAAGAAGTAAAAGAAACAAACAAAAAATAAATACCCATGACTCGTATGCCTCTTTGGATAGGGATGATGATGTTGATTATGTCCCTAACTCATATGCCTCTTTGGAGGAGAGCCCCATATCCCCTATTCAGGGTAAATCTGGGAAAAGGAAATTGATTGAGGAAGCAGGCTCTATGACATGCAGTGATGATGTGGAGGTGACTGTTCCTTCAAAGGGGAACAAAGACAAAAATGATCTTTATGGGGAAGCTTCCTCTCCTCCCCCCACTTCTAGACTTGTGCAAGATCATAAGGAGGGAAGTTGGAAGAGAAGGGTTTTGAAGAATGCCCCTTTATCTATGGCTAGTGGCTTCCATGGTGAGGATGTTCTAAACACTATCATTGGGTTGCCTAAGAAAAAGGATATAGTTGTGGGTGGTGAATAAGCTATGGGAGCTAAGAAAGTAGATGTTGAGAGGATTCAAAAGAGGCTAGCTGATGTAGAGCAAATTGTTGATTTCATTCGAAGGATGAAGTCTCTTGTCACTACTCCTAAAGGTAAGGATGCCTCTGAGGATAAGGTTCATGAGAGTTCTTCTAAAGAGGATGTTGCTGTGGGAAATTGCATTGAAAAAGTTGATAGGGAGGATCTTTCTGATGTGTTGGGTTTAGCCTGTGATAGTGCCAATGTTCTTTTTAAACTTTTTAAATGATTTTTTCATGAGATTAATAGGACTAATGTTTGCATTAGAAGCATTTCTTGTAAGGATGAGGATCCTATGATCTAGAGCCAAATTGATAATTTAATGGCTAGCCTTAATACTATTGCTAATACTGTGGCGAAGGAAACCGTCAATCTGAAACAGAGTATGGAGGTTAGAATGTTCTCCCTTGAGGAGACAATTGAAAAAAATTGGAATATAGTGATGAAGAGTGGTGAAGATCCTAAAGTCCTGACTAGGTTGGACTCTATGAAGGCTTTTCCCCCTAATAAGAGAAAGGAAATTTTGTTTTCTGATAATATGGTTGTTGAGGGTAAGTTGACTAGGGAGGATTATGTTGCTGCTAAGGGTGCTACTAAAGGATTTGTTTTGAGTTGTGAAGTTAAAACTGGTGGGCCTGGAATTAGGACTAGAAATAGACTAAAAAATTAGGCTGGGGCCTCAGGTTTGGAGGTTTTTGATAGTGGGGTTAAGGGACAAAAGCTTGATGTTAGTGAGATGGAAGCTGTTGAAATTCTGAATAATATGTAGTGGTGTGTGCTATTTTTTGGCTAATGGTTTGTTGTCATTGAGCTGATGGTTGTGTCTTGATGTTTCCTTTTTGAATTAGCTGTTCCTTTTTGTAAAGGGTTTTGGGCCCCTTCAAAACCTATTTTTTACCTCTAATCAAAACAAACATCATTTAAACCTAGTAAAAAAGATGATCTTGTAGTGAAAAGTGTAGACAAAGAAGGAGATCACTTAGTGAGTGATTTTGAACAAGAGTGTGTTGAAGATGATTATGAAATTGATTTTAAAGGTTAACTTATTTATTCCCTTAATGATATTGAGAAACTTAGAAAGGAGAATTGAGATATAAAGTTGTAACTGGCAAAGTCTAGAAAAGTTGAAGAAGCAACTTGAATGAAGTTGCAAACCAAAGTAGAAGATTGTCAAAAGATAGAGGCTAAAGTGTTTTCTCTAAGAACACAACTAGAGGAAAATTCTATGTTAAAGGAACACATTTTAGAAGATGATTTGATTGTCAATTTGAATTTGGGGATTGAAGAAAACAAGAGGATAGAAAATATGACAAGGTCTAATTTGGAAGTCAATATAGTTGAATGCCAAAAGCTTGAAGGAGAAATAGTCTCTCGAAGGAAAGATCTTGAGAATGTTAGAAAACAACTAGAAAAGAATAAAAACATTGATGAGAGCACCATCAAGTTGAATGAGATGTTAAGCAAGAAAAATCATCACAAGGATGTTACTGGTTTGGGATTTGTGGGATAGTGTTCTGGAGTCAGAAAAACACCAAGAATGAAGATAGATTTAAATTATCATTTTTCTCCCCCTAATACTGATGATAGTAGACATTTCAAGGAGATCAACAGAGGAAGAAGAAGTAGAGAAAATTGGTTCACAGGATCTCCACCTACTTGGCAAGATCAATCAATGAGGTATAGTTATTCATTTCTTGGTTTTTTATTTATGTAATGGTTATTGGCATAAATAAAGTTATTGTAGAAGAAGGTCTAAAAGGAATCAATATTCATTCTATGAGAATATGAATGTAATATGTTATAAATTTCATAACCATGGTCATGTTGCAAAGCACTGTAGAACTAGGTTTGTGAAACCAGAGAAGAAAGTGTGGAGAGGGAAACATCCCAAGAAGACATGCATTCAAAAGGTTTGGAAAAGAAATCAAAACCAAGAGAAGGATGAGTCTAAGCTTGTGCATACTGCACAAGTGACATCTATAAGTGCATAAAAAAGGAGCATGAGGATAGAGGGAGGTGCTTATAGCTTTTTCTTGAAACCCTATAGTAAGCAACAAAGAAGTTGTGTCTTTACAACTGTGTTTTGGTATTTTGATGTTGGTAATGGTTCTAGTTTTTTAAGACTACTATATTGCTTGATCTTTGGTAATAGTGAAATTGAATGCTCTACATGCAAACAATTCTTTAATGATGTTCAAGATAGAGTCTTTACTAATGCTCAATTGATTTGTTACATAGCATGCCCTTTATGAATAGTATTTAGTTTTACTTATAAGCTTTGCTTGAACAAATCAAGTGCTGGTTTGTTTCACAAGTCATGGATGCTCTTGAGAGAAGTGATAGTGATGTTGCCTTGCCTTGATAGTGTTATATCATTGGAACTGCTTGTGATAAGTCTATTTTTTTAGTTGTTTCTTCTAGTTTCTTTAGAACTTGGATCTTATTATGGAACATGGATATTTTGAATCTTGATGGCTGTGGTGACATCTTTAATTTTGATGATAGTTAATAGTTGCAAAAATTGATTGAAAGTTGATAGTTTAATGGAGTAGACATCATAGCAATATTTTCTTTCTTAATAGTATTTTATCTTGCATATACAAAATGTAGTATTGTTATACATATTGAGGTTTGGTATTTGATACTTGAAGAGGACAATAGCTTGATAACTTAACTTGAGATATTGAATTTGATATTCTAAATGTAGTGATGTTACTTTGCTTCTTGGTTAGTTCATCTCAATTCATGTCTATAGAAATAGTACTCATTATGGTTTGTAAAAACCTAGTATTGGTGTTTCATAGAGTAGACTTGTTGTTGATGACTCTTGTTAATAGTTCTTTGAATATTGATGACATAATGGTACATGGTTTTGTTCTTGTTGACAGTGGATGGAGAATTATGTTTAATAGTCACTTGGTACTCTTCATGTATATTCTAGAAAGGGACAGTTTGAAGACCATTTTGAAACTTTCTCTAGTTGAATCGTATTGACAATTATCAATGATGTGATTTTTGCATGATAGTGATGGCAATATTGGAAATGCCAATGCTTACTTTGAATAGTGGACCTTTCAAGATTTTTTTGGACAGTGGATTATTTTCATGGGAATAGGTATGTGGTACTAGTAATTTTTACTAATTCAAGGAGTATGGATGCATTTTTTCATGAATTTCCTATGACATTCATACCTTAAATGGTTTCTATGTTGCTTTTATAACATCTTCACTTGCTTTACATGATCATTTTTCCATCTAAGATGAAGATAGTGTTGATTGAGTTTGAACAATAAAGGTTGAACAACTTCATAAAAATTATGTTCCTTGCAAGGATCTTATCACAAACTGATTATAGTGATATGTGTGATCTACTTTTCAAGTTTTAAAATTTGTGTCTTGCATGGTATTCTTGCTAGTTAATAGTGGTTGGAATAGTGACTATGTTCTTAAGACCAGTGTTCTTGAAATATTAGTGACCACTACTTGTGGATGCCTTTGTGACTGATCATTTTGTGTGAGATTTACCATACAGTGCATAGTCCTTGGACTATTCTTGATAATGGTTATCTTGTTTTGAGGTGTGTGGATAGTTTAGATGGCATCATTCTTGGGTACATTGATCTTGTCCTATGCATTGAAAATTGCTTAGTTACTTGTCATTTTTTGGACTATGGTAATGTCTAGTGCCTGAGTTTCAAATACCTTTCACAAACTTTGTTACTTCTATGGTATAGCTCATTCAGTTTTGGAATAGTTGTTTGTTAAAGTGACCCTGGGAAAGTGTTAACCTCAAACTTCAATGAAGAGCTTCAATACAAGTTGTGTAGAATTTGACATTTCCTTTGCTCTACCACTATGGCATAAGTGCAGTATAGCTAGTAATCAATCTTTTCCATGTTGATCAATGAGATGTGATTTCATGGTTTACAGTGTTGTAGACTATATGACAATTGACATAGTGTTATTCATGACTTTTGGACAATGTTGTTTATGCCTTTTCTAATAGATAGTACTTCATATAGAGCTTACCTCAATCTCAATCATTGGTGTTTCCTTGAATTTCCATATACTTATAGGTGACTAATGTATGGATAAGTTGTACAATGCACAGTACATGCTAAGTATCAATAATGAAAATGATAGTTTTTTGGTGTGAACTATGGGAAAATGGTGGAATGCTCTATGGCCTAGGTCATAGATCACCACTATTCTCCTATTGCCACTCAAGGATGTCCTAGGATCCAAAATTGGATTGACTATCAACCCAAAGGGTGAGTCAATTCTCAACAAGAAAGGCCTAGGAGGGGGTTCTTTAAGCTTTGAGGGTTTCACCACCAAGCAAAAGCTTGGAAAAGACAACTTAACATTCAACTCGTAAAACCTAGTAATGCAAGCCAAATGATGAAATTAAGCAACAAAATTTTAGGGTATGTGTACCTAGGAAGTCTGGAAATGTAATGAGGATTCTAGAAATGAAAAAATACTACCAAAATATGCTAGGGAGGACTAAGACGCCCTTGCTACTGACCTAGTCTTGATCTAAATTTTTGAAAATCTCTAAATGTGATCCTGAGGTTCAGTGTATGCACTTCCTTTTTTTTTGATCTTAAGTCTCGAAACTTCCAGATTTGGTCTGTAGGTGAGTTTCCATGGAGATGACAACTTTGCAATGCAACTTTTCCACTTTGCAACTTTTCACTTCAAATAATCTTCAAGTCTTCAACCTAAATCTACAAGCATAAACATGCAAGAGATGAAAAACTTGTTGATTGTTAGTAAATGGGGGTTTTCCTTGGTCAAACCCCTTGTTGGTAATTAAACCTTGGATTGAAATAGAATAATGTAGGGAAATGATGAATGAGAAACAGGCAATGTTACAACTCACCAAACCCTTCTTGTGAAATATGCAAACTTGTGTGAAATGGCCAGCTTGAATGTAGATCTTGAAATGCTTACTTGAATATAAACCCTACATCACAAATTATGTTAGCTCAAAAACAAACATGATGCAAGAATATCCTTGATATGATGCTTGAATCTTCATGATGGCTCTAAATTCTTCTTTAATGCTCTTGTGAACTCAATTATGCTATATAGAATCCTCTCACAAAAGGCTTGATGTGAAAATGAGTGAAAGAACCTTGTATTTATACTTATCTATGCTTAATATCTTGAGATTACACCACAACAAGCTGGCATATGAATTCATTAATTAAAGGAGGCTAAATCCTACCAAGATTTGAAATTAAATGCTGAAAATACCTTAAGGGGGACTAAGATGCCTTAGGTGGCATCCTAGTCCTAAGGCATGAAAGTCATGACATAAACTCCAAAAAGGGGCCCACTTAAGGCACATTTGAAATCAGGGTCCCAAGACCTTCAGAGGACAAAGATTCCCTAGGTGGCATCTTAGTCCCAATACAAAATAAGGGGCACATAACTAGAATCATTAAATTATCATTTACCCTTTGAAGTTTGTCAGGATTAGCCATAAAAAGATATCATTCAATAGGCTTGTGGATACAAAATAGGACCAATTAAGACATAAATAGGGAGAAATAAAGCAAGGAGGGCCCAAGAAAGCATGAAAATGCAAGGGTATTCATTTTCCTTCACTACATGGTTTTATGGATTTTTTTGGTGTTATTATGGCCTCCATGTTTGGCATCTCCTTTGATGTGCTTCCACTACAATGTCACTAAACACAAGACACTTTATTGATCTAATAAATACTACTACTTACAAGTGTATTTAATTGTTGTTGCTTCTATCATGAGCTCATTTCTAGGGGAAGTTTATCATTCCTTTATCAAGGAGATAATTGCATTGAAAAGTGGTTGTTGGCATCATCAGTTGATCATTCTTCTATTTTCAACTATTCAAGTTGACTCAGATGGCATTGGTTTCTATAGATAATTTTTTTTATGCTTTGATGGTACTAATTAGTCGATACTTTGTCATTTTAGATGATCCTTAATTGAGGTGTGGTGTATTTTTTATGTTTAAGGATAGTTGAGTTGTATTTGGTAATCACTTCCAGTTGGTAACATTGCAGATGATTACATTTTTGGTACCTGGTAACAGTTTTTTTGGCACTTGGTAATAGTGGTAACAGGTTTACAATTTGATATGCAGTTTTGACAGATGGTACATATTTTCGATAGGTTGGAATAACTATTTCTCATTTGAGATTTTGGTATAGTTGATGCTTATTTGAGTTGGTAAAGTTGTATTAAATAGTCGATACTATTCATTTTTCACATTGGCATGTATTATACTCTACTTTTATCTACTTTATGAGAGTTTTGTATGCCAATGTTCTATTTGTATACTTTCAGTCAGTTGCGTGGTGCAATATCTTTTTAGATAGAGTGGTCACTTCATCTTGATTGAATCTTGAACCATGAGCTTCTTCATAGGGGGGGTAATTTTTTGGGGCACACGTATTCCTTTGTCATTTTTGTCAAAGGGGGAGAAATTTTTAGTGATGCAAGGTGAGTTGATTAGGAGAGTTTGTAATCGTCACATGGGGAGAAGTTGACATCAATGCCAAAGGGGAAGTTTGTTGGCTTTGTCATAGGTTTTCATTGATTTCAAATGTTGATGGTTTATGAAGTAGGTTGATTGTATTAAATATTTCCATAGAGATTGTGAGATGCGGGCATTGATAGTGTGTTGGTATAGATGTCAAACAAGGTCAACCATCATGAGTTGATTACTTGCACAAACACTATGAGGAAAAATGAAGATTATACTGTTGCAATGGACAAAAGAAATAATGTAGTGTTTTGGGATCAAAGCCATTTATTTGATAAAGTTGACAAAGGTTTTTCATGGGTATAGTATTGCATGCACAATATAATGTTTTGTTTGTTAATGAAAAACACACTTGGTCGGGCTAGTTATTACATATGTTTCAATGTTTCACTTACCATTTGTTTGGAAATAATGTTTCCCTCATTATGTTGAGAAAGTTCTCAAGGGCACATGGTATTGTTGTTCATCATTGAACATGCTAGGGCATGAGACAGTGATTAGGGTTTGAAGAATTCATGATGGTGAAGTGACAATGCTCATGGTGGTGGTATTGCAACTACAGAAAATTGGTTTTAGGCAATAAGACTATGGTTTCAGTTTCTTTATTTTGGCTACATTCTTTCAAATAACAAGGGTTTCGTTTATAAATATTTTTTGTTTGCAAACCCTAGCTTGAGTATTCTCGATCAGTGTTTATGTAAAGTATTCTATCCTTCACAGTTATAGGGTTTTTTTTTTGTTTACTACTTTATGATAGTCGACTTTAGGCTTGGTATTTTTTCCCTATGCACTATTGTATAGTTTCAAAGGTTGCATAAAAAGTTGTTACAAGGGTTGTCAACCATATCTTAGGTGGATTAAACTAGCATTGTTTCAAATGTTTCATGAAATGGCTTTGGACTTCGGTGAGAAGTATCTTTGTGGCAGTTATCATCGTATGATGGTTATTTCAGTTATGATGAAATTTGTATTTTATAAATTGTTCTCAGAAAGTATAGTTTTGTTGGTTGATTATAATGTTGAAATAACATAGCTAGAGTATATGAATTGCATTTACTATTATTATCATGTTGTAAGTAATTGATGAGAAAAATTTTAATGAGAAATGAGTGAGCACTTTAAGTGCAAATTGTAATTGTTTATACATTCAAATTCTTGTGTCTCCTGTTATAAATGAGACAAACAAGAAATTCTATTTAGTGAAACAGAGGTGATACTCTCTATTGTTTACAATATTATTTGATGAGAAATGTTGTTTTTCCCATTGAGGCAGTTACTACCATGAAAGGAAGTGAGGCTACCATGAATG
>VDFB02105785.1:59425530-59479490 GCA_007258455.2 Sequoia sempervirens | reverse complement strand
CAAAAAATGTATGATCATTGCTGCAGAGCATCTTATTCCTCCATTTGATGAAGAAGGTCTAGTTTAGTGGTTTTAGTCATTATAATATCAAATAAGGCCATGATAGGCCATTTTGTAATCTTGTTTTTAGTTTTGAGTTAGTGTGGGGTCATTTTAGTCAATTATGTAAGTACGAATAAGAAAATAGCATTGTTAAAGGCATTGGAAGAGATTACTAACGTTGCCCCTATTCAAAATTTATAATTTAGGCCTTAAAAGTAAGGCTAGATGAGGTGAAAAGAAGAAATTGCTTGAGAATAAGTTAGAATAGGTTGGAAATAGGGTGAGGTGAAGTTTGATGTGTTGAAATGGTCTGCAAGGACAAGGGAGGTCAAAAGTATGTTATGGCATGATACCCTAATTGGGAATAGAGGAATTTTGAATGGAAAAGAGAGGTTTGAGGGAGTAAAAGTGGGTAAAGTCAAGGGGCAGCATAAATTGGTGGTCAATTAAGTTTGTGCAGGAAGAATGAAGAGTGTTGGAAGATTTTTTGAGGTTTTATGATATTTGGATATGGGGTTTTCAATAAACCCTGGTTAAATTTGAGAAAAGTGAGGGTTTAGAGGATAGTGGGTGATGCAGCCATGGTCAGAGGGTCCTCAAAGAGAACAATTTGGACCATGCAACAAGAGTCACACAACAGAAGAAACACAAAAAATGGAAACCAAAATAAATTCAAACATTCTTATTAGTAGAAAATTCAATTACAAATAGTTGGTAACATCTAGGCTTATAGATTCGGCTCACACATCTGATTACAACATGATCAAATTACCCTCTTCTTACATGCTCCCCAATGTGATCGAAAATCCTATAGAGAAAATATTTCTTTTTCTAATCTCTAAATCTCATCTTCACCGCTACTTTCTAATGATCAATTACAATGCTTTATACACATCCACAAATCTAGAAAAATTCACGTTAACCCAAAGATCATTACATTCTCCAATGAAAGAAAATATAACATATGCATGAATAGGTCAGCCTCAAATTTGAATTACTCTCCAACAAGTGCATAAGATGAAGTGTGGACCTATACTGAAGGTCAGGAAGACCCCATGGGACAATTAAAATCACACCATTTAGATCTTCAAGTCATGAGGATGATCCACCAAAATCGAACTAGCCATTAGATAAGAAAATTATTTTGGTGCCAGTTCAAGAAATTTCTCCATAATTTGGAAGCAATAACTTTTCGGTAAACAAACCAATCACCCTCAAATCTTAGAATAAGGTAATTTAACATGTGCACGATGTAATCATAGATCTATAAGGTCTAACAAGAAAACATGAACAATCCTCATACCTACCAACTTGAACTAAAAAGAAACTAGAACAAAGACAAACTAGAATGAAAATATTTTTGGATGATGCAAGATTTCCACAACCCAAGGATGCTCCTACATCAGACACCCCTAGTGAGAAAAGATGTTCCATGAGAGGAACTCATGAACATCGAATTGGGTTCAATATGTAGATCCCATTCTCATTCTTGATCCAAATGTCTTCTCTATCTGTACTTCTCTTCCTCCTAACCTCTCTTCTTTCCTCTATCAGATCCTGCAACTTCTCCTTCCCTTTACCTTCCTTTCCCTGTCTCATACCTGCACAAGGTAGTAAGGGACATTTACCACCACTTGACTTCTTCCAATCATCTGATCTACCTTTTCTACAAGACTTCATCTTATCTGCCCTTTTGTCTACAACCCAAGTCTTCTGCTGCACAACTCCGCCTTTACATTCTTTTGGTTCCATCTCTTTTTCAAATTTAGCCACATGGTTCTTCTTCAAGCCCATGCCATCCTCCAATACAACCTCTACATCTTGCCTCTCAACTATGTAACTCTTCACAAGACTCAAGTTCCTCACTTCCTCCTGCTTATTCTTCAAGGAAGCCAAACTAAACTTTTGTCCATTCTTCTCTACAGTAATTAGATTCCTTCTACAATCATATATAGCTCCTCTATCAAACAATCAAGGTCTACCCAATAGAACATGACAAGCACTCATAGAAAAAACATCACACAAAAATTCATCTCTAAAGGTTCTAATATCAAAGTTCACCCAACACTATTCTCTCACCTCCTTTACATGATAATCTTGTAATCAACTTATCCTATACGGAAAAGGATGTGAAATCCTCTCCAAACCAAGTTTCCCCACCATCTCCTCAGATACCAAGTTGTTAATACTTCTAGTATCCAAAATAACCTTACAACACTTACCTCTTGATTTGCACACAATTCAAAAAAGATTCTTCCTCTATGAAGTGTCCATGTCTTCCCTACTCTTCCTCGTCAAGACTCTCATAAGGATAAGAGATTCTCCTTGCTCTGGTTCTATCCCATCTTCAATTATCTGCTCTTTATGTGCCATACAATTCTTTTTACCAATCCCTTTACTTGATCCCTCAGGACACTCAAAAGATCAATGTCCAACTTCTCCACATTTGAAACATTTACCCAAGAATTCCCTACTGCCATTTCCTCCCTTTTGTAACCTCTATTCTGATTCTTTACTCCACTTAGGTGTTGATTCTTCTTCACTTGTCTGCTTCTCCCTGTTGTTGTTTATCTATTTTTCTTTCCCTCTGGGATTATTCTGTTGTCTTTTCTTCACTTTATCTTCTACCTTAAGAGCATATTGAAAGGCATATTCAAATGTAAAAATCCTTAACATACTCATCTCATACTGAATGTTAAATCTAAGGCCATTTATATACCTTGCCACATTCTCCCTAGTCATCTCTCACTGCCTAGATCTGATTGTCATCTTGTAGAATTCCTGAATATACTCTTTCACACTCATGTCCTTCTGCTTCAGGTTTCACAACTTCTTAAACAATTCCAACTCATAGTCTTCTAAAATAAACTTAGCCTCTAGCCCTGCAATCATCTGTCTCCACCGGGTGATCCTTGTTTCACCATTCTCTACTATTTCCTTCTACAGCTCCTTCCACCACAAAGAAACATGTCCTTTCAACTTAGTTTGTGCCAACCTAACAGTCAATAGGTCTCTAATATCCTCAAGCTTAAAATAGTCTTCCAACTCTCTTATCCAATCTATCAAGTCTTTTGGATTCAATGTACCAACGAAGTTTGAAACCTCCAACCTATGAATTCTACTTGCTTGTGCCACTGCTCTCAATAGTCTCTCTTCTCCCTCAACTATCGGTCCTTCAGCCTCTTCAGCCTCAAGTTCTTCTGCAACTTCTTCATATTCATTCTTCAGTTTAGGGTTTCTCCTCAAACCACCCAAGAGGTTTTGAATCTCATTCCTCATCTCATTTCTAAAGTACATCATCTGCTCCATTCTTCTAGGGTTCATCCTTCTCGGTGGAATCTCTTCCTTTGCTTGGTGCAACTACCTCAACTCAGCAATTTTTTCAGCCAAGGAATAACAAATGGACCTCGACCCACTCAAGGTTCACAACTAGCTCTCATCTCACAATTCATAGGTTCACAACCTTGCTCTGATACCATCTGATGTAGCCATGGTCAGAGGGTCCTCGAAGAGAATAGTCTAGACCATGCAGCAAGAGTCACACAATGGAAGCAACACAGAAAATGGAAACCAAAACCAATTCAAACATTCTTATTAGTATAAAATTCAATTATAAATGGTCGGCAACATCCAGGCTTATAAATTCGGCTCGCAGGCCTGATTACAACATGCTCAAATTACCCTCTTCTTACATGTTCCCCAATGTGAGAGACAATCCTATAGAGAAACTCTTTCTTTTTCTAATCTCTAACTCTCATCTTCACTACTACTTTCTAATGATCAATTACAATGCTTTATACACATCCACAGATCTAGAAACATCCTCATTGGCCAAAAGATCATTGCATTCTCCAATGAAAGAAAATATAACATACACATGAATAGGTTAGCCTCAAATTTGAATTACTCTCCAAAAGATGCATAAGATGAAGTGTGGACCTATATTGAAGATCGAGAAGACCCGACAAGACAATTCAAATAAAACCAATTAGATTCACAAGTCATGGGGATGATCCACAATGATCGAACTAGCCGTTAGAAAAGAAAATTATTTTGGTGTTGGTATAAGAAACTACCACATAATCTAGAAGTGATAACTTATCACAAAACAAACCAATCTCACTCAAATCTTGGAATAAGGTAAATGAACATGTGCACGATGTAAAAATAGATCCGCAAGGTCTAGCGAGCAAACACAAAGAATCCCTAGACCTACCAACTTGAACTGAAAAGAAACTAGAACAAAGAAAAACTGGAATGAAAATATTTTTGGGTGATGCAAGATTGCCACGACCCAAGGATGTTCTTGCATCAGTGAGGTTAGAGGGTCAATCATGCCCTAAAATTTGTGGATTTTTTGTATTTGTAGACTGGTAAATGCTACCCAATTGTTTTTTGCAATTGGAAGAGTGATTGAGAGCATGTTGCTTTGTTAAATAGACCTATTCGGGGGTCTAGGACAGCATTGATTCCATTTCTTATTTGTATTATAAATTATAACTTGCTTTCTCCCAAGTCCATTTCATATAAAATAAATAATATTGCAAAAATTTGACATATAAATCTTTTGACTTGTTTATATGGTGACTCATCAAGAACATAACAATTCATTTTGAACTATCAGGATTATGCTATGGAAATGTTTAAAGACTATTGAAGATAAATGTTTGTATGATAATGTGTCAAGAATTTAACTACTTCATATACTTTGAATATTATGTTTTCCAAGTTTTGTAAAGATTATGTATCCTTTTCTTAATTGAGTTGTTCCAATCAAAGGATTAAATATATTGGAATCTTTTTATGAATCATTTCATGGAATACCAATTGAAAACATGTTTTTTTCTCTTAGATAAAGTTGTTTAGCATCAATCAATTAAAATTCAAGACAAACCATGAAGGATAAAAATGAGCAATGCTAGGGCTAACCAATTAATAAGTATACATGTGAATAAGTCAAGCATGTACATGTGAATAAGGGAAGCACAAGTACTCAAAAACATGTAAGCCTTGAAGTATACACACAAATACATAGTATACAGATATTAATATGAAGTATATGCACAACAACAAGGTATATGCATGAAAACACGTAAGTCACAAAGTATACATTGGAACACACATAAGTCACAAAGTATACACTTGAATAAACATAACTCATATCTATTGAACCATCAATTTAGAATGCAAATATGGACAACATCGATAAAAAATATTTGTATTTACCAAATAGCCATGTAGGCATACATCAATATATGTCGATATAAGTATGAAATATAGGTACAAAATAGCCATATAGGCTTATGAGAATGCCATATAGGCATATAATGTCAAATATATTTAATACAAAATATGTACAAAACTGCCATGTAGGCATACAACAAAGGGCTCTAGAATCAAGTCATTGCTCTCCATTCTCTGGAAATAAATTCTTTTCCTTTGATTATCGATCAGATGGTGATAGGTTTGTCACTTGTTTTTACTGTGCTCGAGGAGTGCTCGTACTGCTCATCCTAGTGTTTAGGTCATGGTGAAGTTTTAAATGTTACAATAAGAAGTAAAGACATTAATATATAGAAATTACATTATAAAAAATGATATATTTAACAAAATAATCACTTACCACCTTCTCATGATCACTCTTCACAAGGGAAATATTCACATGCCTATGCTGAGCCATGCTCAAGCCCTATATAAACCATCCAAAAAGAAATTAAACAACGAATCAATAATGGTTTGATTTCTCACTAACTAACATCTGTAACAACGAATGTAAATTGAAACTTACTAATTTGCCTCATACATCCCCTGTCAGAGCCATCGAGGATTTTATAGCAGATGAAACATTGATCTCCATTTCCCTCATCACATTTGGAGGTGTTTCGGCTTGCAACATCTAAAAATAAAACAAAAAATTATTCAATCAATAAAGATACAATAGCGATCCACGTCATGACTTATAATGTATGAGATAATGAACAAAATTTTGAGTACTTATTAAACTATATATTTCTGATTATCATGCTTACTATTTTCCCTATCCATATCTTATTCAAAAGGACATGATTTCAGGCTTTTACCCATAGTAGCAAGCAGGTGAACTGTTTGATCAAATGCTTTTGTAGACATGTACGATAATTGTTGTGGCATAGAGAAGGTAGTGAATTGTTTGAAAAAATGCCTCAAAGAAATGGGGTCTCATGGTGATGGAATGCCATTACAAACAAATGCACGTCATGGCATTCCATCACCATAAGACCACATTTCTTCAAGGAATTTTTTCAGAAAGTTCATTTCCTTCTCTATGGTATTATTGGTTACTATTATGCTTTGATAGAGATTTTTCCAAGCATCCATAGCAGCAAGGAAGTGAGTAGTTTGATAAAATGTTTTGGTACACATGTATGGAAAATGTGGTATCATAGAAAAGGCAATGATTTGTTTGAAGAAATGCCTCAAAGAAATGTGGTCTCATGATGATGGAATGGAATTCCATCACCATGTGATTACATTTCTTCAAGGCATTTTTTCAAACTACTAATTGATTTGTCTATGCTATTGCTTACTATTATGCTTTAATAGATTTTTTCCAAGCATCCATAGTTTGTCGTGTAGGTACACCTTTGCAAGCACATGCCTCCATGAGGAAAATTTAGGAGTTTGAATTGATTAAGGTGTTTTGATGATGTAATAAGGCTTAAATGGTCATTTTGGAGGTTGTAATAGTATTAGTTAGTTAATTTAGGCATAAAGTACAAAATTGCAAAATATTGACAAAGTTGTCAATTTCAAATGTTATAAAAATGCGAAAAAGGTGTAAAGGCATGGAATGCCAAGGGTCAAAGTAGTTGTATACATTATTGAGTCATTGTAGGAAGTTGGAAAGGTTGGGAAATGTTTAAAAATGATATGATCCATCGATGTAAGATATTGTTGGACAGATTGAAGGAGAAAACTAATAAAATATCATTGATCCAAAGGAGTTGGTATTGAGTTTTTGATATGTGAAAGTAGGCCATGATGGGTGCCTAATTTGGGGATCTTTTGAGAAGGCTATTTTAGAAAATTGAAAGTTTTGACAGGAAAAGTGGGTTGGCTGACCTAGTAGGAAGACTAGGTAGAAGTTTGAAAACAAAGAAAGAATTGAGTTTTTGAGTTGCAAAGTGGATTGAATCCTTTTAATGATTAATTTAAGTTATTTGAATGCCCTAAATTGCATCAATTTGTTGGAAAGAAACTTTTTTAAGCTTTTAGCCATAATAGTGAGGAAATGGACTATTTGATAAAATGATTTGGTAAACATGTATGGAAAATGTGGTAGCATAGAAAAGGTGGTGAGCTATTTGAAAAAGTGTGTCAAAGAAATTGGGTCTCATGGTGATGTACATCACCATGAGACTACATTTCTTCGAGGCATTTTTTCAAAAAACTCGTTGCCTTGTCTATGCTATTGCTTACTATTTTTCTTTCATATATTCCTTCCAAGCATCCATAGCATAGACAAGGCAGCGAACTATTTGAGAAGATCTCAAGAAGTAAAAAGTGGTCTCATGGAATGCCATGATAGGAAAATGCAATTGGAAGCTTCTCCTAGACTTATTACTTATGCTATGTGAAGTAATTGCATCACTGCTTATGTTGACTTTCTAAACAACTATATTGTAGTTGAAATTTTGTCATCTATCAACATCTAGTTATTAGTTATGGAATGTGAAGTAATGCTTTGAGTTTGAATGATGTGCAATGCACTGCAATCAATGATATGAATATAAACTACGCAAATCTATTAAGTACAATTCATTAGTTAAACTCTTTATTCTATTACCTGTGTGTAGGTTTTGAGTAAATCCACTGGCACTAGGAGGTCTTCCTTCGAAACCTCCAATATTATCCTGTTCAACATCCAAAATAACATATTAAAATACCATTCGTAAAACAATGATATTAACATATAATAAATTTATAATTGTTTACTAGTTACATACCCCACTGATAGGTGTACTACATAAATAAGTAGGTGTAGGGCTGGTGTATTTAGTCTCAACACTGTGACCCTGTAATTTTATTAAAATCATAAAACTAAATTAGTTAATCTTGCATTTCAAAATCAAAATTTAATAAATTAAATTCAATGAACATTCTAACTTTTACCTGACTATTAATTCCATATGCCTCATGCAAAATGCCAGTTTCCCTATCCATCTCCATAGCTACATACGGATCCTGTGTAACAACCACCTGAGTGTTGGTGGGGTCATATGAACAAGTCGCCCCACAAGATTGACACACATGGTTCGAAGGCCACCACTCGAAGACTCCCCTAGATGGAATTGTAGAATAGGGCTAGTATGATGGATGACACTCTAGGTCAAAGTGTTGATCGCCTGCAATGTCTCTACATCAACACTCTCCTTTGTGATGGAAGGCATAACAACATTCTCACAAGGCGACCTAGCAAGAGCTCGTCTCCCTTGCCATATAAGATCTGGTTGTGCACCAGTTCTATCTTGAGCAGACCCCCCACCTCTCCTCTAGAAGTCCCTCATATCAAAATAATTTGGGATTTTGTTCAATATGAACTCACTATATAGTTTCCTAAGAAAATACTGCGAGACTTCACAATTGTTGCACAGTGGGTAATCAAAGACCATGTACCACCTATCATAATAATAGTTCCTAATTTGTTGGTGGTGGCACCAATGAATAGGAAACCTCTTCACATTGAGGGTAAGATTTTGATTAATTTGTGTGTGGGTCAGTGAATAATGAGCACAAATCACCTTTTGTAATTTTTAAATCCCTTACATCTTTATATGATAGTTTATTCGCATAATAATCGCTAGCCTCTTGCCTCCTATCTTGCCATCCGGTTATTTGTTTGCTAATTGAATCTACATTTTTTAACATATCTTTCAATGAATTTTTAGGGCCATTCTTTCAATGGTTGAACCATTTGGATATCTCAACCTACTAATTAAATCCTCAATTTTTTTTTTTTTTGTTCTCAATTTCACTCATTAAATTTTGTTGAGTGTCAAGAGTGTGTTGAGTGATTGGTGGAGGAGGTTGTTGTTGAGGTTGATTTTGTTGTTGAGGATTTTGTTGTTGAGGATTTGGTTGCTCTTCTTGTTGAGGATTTTGAGGGTTTGTAGGTTGATTTGCATCTCCTACAAATTCAAAAAAATATATATCAAATACAACCTAAAACTAACAAATTCAAAAAAAAAAGAAAACAATCCTTACCTCTCACACCTCCTCGTCATTGTGGTTCCATCCTTGCAAAGAAATAGCAACCGTTGGTGAATATTTTTGCACAATACCTCCTAGAACGCGAGTGTGAAAAATGGGGGTTTTGGTCACAGGCACAACAAAAAGCACAGTCGAAATGAAGAAAGAATAAGTTTCACTTTTTATTTTTTCTTTTAACATGTCATAACGTGAGCACATTATAAAGAGCTCACGTTATGGGTTCATTGTGGCCAAGCCTCAGGCTCGACACACTTTTCAAAACTTTTTTTTGACAGTGGCCACAAATTTGCTACCCATCTCTATGCACCCACCCAAAGCTAATGCATATAGAAGATGACAATGATGATGATATTTAGAAACAATGAACATCAATCGAATTTAGAAATATCTATAATATATATATATATATATATAAGCCCTCCTTCTAGCACCAAATGTAATCACTAAATTTGCACTTACTTTAAAGACAAACAAACATTAGTGTTGTTAGAGAATGAAGCAAACCAAATCAATCACTCCTATGAGATACCTAATCACACTAGATATGCAAACAAAGCTATGAAATACCAAAGAAAATAAATTAAAGCATATAAAATCAAGATCATTACCCATCCCATAGTGGAAGTGGTGCTCCTTTGATGTGAAAATGATACCCTTTCCCACCTCCTTGATAAGCTTTCAATGAACAAAATGTGATGAAGATGCAAAGATGCAAGTGATGGAGATGAAAGTGCCTATAGTGAGAATGCTAAGATTGTGGATGGATTGTGGATAGAAGTGGCTTGTATTTATAGGTTGAAGAGTTGAAGAATGGAGAGATGGGAGGAATGTGGGACTAAATAAGAGCCAATGATATTGTGAAACTTGTCACATGGCTAGTGGAGGAAGGTAGAGCACATTTTGGATAATGTGCATGGTTAATGAATGTAAGAGGGGTGTAAGAGGGATTTAATGCAATTGTAAGAGGCATTAAATGAATGTGGTTGAGATGTTTTGGAGGGAAATTGTTTGGGAAATAAAGTCAAATAAATGGAGTTAATGAAGGAATATTCTCTTAGAATACTCCTTGGTGAGGGAAAATAAGGTATTTAGTTAATTAAAAGAATTGATTTTCATGTGCAAGTGGGTGGGTTATTCAGGGGTTTAGGTTTGACCCAGGTTGAGTGAAAATCTAGAGAATGTGTAATGATGGTTAGGGGTTAATTAATTTAGATTAATTAACTTGGAGAAATTTATGGGATTTTACATTTGATTTATTAAATCAGATGAGAGGTCTTTTAGGACTTTAATTAAATAAATTGATTTATTTAATCAAATATGATGCACATTAGTGAATTAGTCGAATAAATTTATTTATTTGATTAACAAAAGAAATGATGTTAATTCAAGATTCTACACTTTTAAATTTCTTTTAAAGTCATTGATTAGCTCATTTTATATTTATTAAGCATGTTTACTCCCTTCCTCCTTTCCCCCTACATTCGAGATTTTTCCAAAGAAAATTTTCATCGGTGGAGCTCACATGGGATTCTTCTCTTTAGGGTTTTTGTTCTCCCACATTTTACTGGTATGTTTTTCATTTCTTTTTATTCTCTCTTCATTTTTGTTTTTTAGGGTTTGGTATTGTTTGTGGTGACTATTATTTTCTTTTTATTTTCACTTGGTTTTTGGTTTTTCTTACCCCCATTTGAGTCTCTATTTGCTCTTTCTTTCTTTCAAGGTATTTATACTCTAGGGTGTCCATCAACATGGTTTTTGAGGTTATCTTTTGGTGTATAGATGTCATTTTTTGATACCACACACTTTTTTTTCCCTAGTTGTCATTGATGTATGTGTGTTAGAAATTGCTACTAATACATCGATGTATTCCCCTGGTGTCATGGAATTGTGTTTCACTACTATAGCATTGCATATGCTATTTGCATTCATCAGTGGTTAAAAAGATTTCTTATTCATATGTGAAATCTATTCCAAGATGTTGAGGCAGTGATTTTCACTACCTCAACACATATGACTAACTTCCAGCTTCAAGATGCAAGGGTGGTGAAAAATATCACTCTTGAAAACTCAATTCGTTCCCCCTTGTGCATAGGTGGTTATTTTCAACGCCTTTGCATGTAAAGGTTTATCTCAAGCAAGGGGTGTCAAGGAAAAGTTTTTCACAACTTATACACAAAGTTGATCCTCCTTGACATGTCAAAGTGCTAAAAATTAGCACTTGTGCATTAGATTCTTCAAGCCTTCCCAACATGTGCAAGAGAACTACTTTTCAATGCCTATGTAAGAAATGAAGTTCTTCCAAGTGTAAGGGTGCCTCCCCTTTCTGGTAGGATATATTTCATCTCACATAATTGTGGCTGAAAATTGAGTTTTTTAATTCATAAAGGGATTATAGAATTTTCACCCAACACTACATTGCATTGTTGATAGTGACATGCATAGATGGATAAGACTTAGCTTTGGCAACGCCTGGTCTTTCAAACCATTAGAAAAGGCATATATTTATTCACATCACTTGGTCTTTCAAACCATTAACAAAAAAATATCTTTTATGGCATGTGCTTAGTCTTTCAAAAACTTTACAAAATACATATCATTTAGTATTGTAAGCTTTTAGAAACATAACATTCATCCCTTATAATTTTTTCCAAAAATACAACAAACTGGTGCAAAATGTTGGCCATTATCAAAATGGTACCAAATTGTAGTCATTATTCCTTCATTTGCTCTATGATGGGGGAATTTTCTCCTTTTCCCTCTACACTTTCATCTTCTCCTACCATTTCCATGTCGAAGTTGTCTTGCACAGTGAGTTCATTCAAATTTGGGGCCTCTAGTGGTGCATACTTTTTCTAAGAGGAAACACCCTAAAAGGCATGCAACGATGGGTGGTTTGTATGTGCTCAAAGGAAAGATATGGCATAGTACTTCTCTTTAATATTAATTTCCATGCTAGTACAGAGGTGGTGAGAATTCCTATACATTTCTCTAAGTAGGATGTGGTTGCATTTGTGCTCAAAATCCTATTTAATTCCCTTGAAAATTTATACAAACTCATGCCTCTGCTTCAGGTATTTATGAGAGAAAATTTCACCTACATACCCTTTCCCTTTTTCTAGATCATACTATTGCACTCCTTTAAGGAGCACATTATCCTCAAGAAAAATGTCTTTCACATAATTCTCTGTAATTTCTTCTAGGTATCCTAGTGACTAGAGTAGGTCATACAACTTTGGAAAGAAAATCTAGTACCTAGGAGGGGAGAATGGCTCACCTCACCTCCAGACTAGTTATCTCAATGCCGAGAATATTGCATACATAATGTTCCACCCTAGTGCAATCCAAGTTGAACATAATGTCCAAATACTCGTGCTAGATAACCCTCAAATGGTCTTTCCCATTCTTTCACCTTCATTGTAACTCAAAGGTTTTAGGGCCTAAGCTCCATAGTTCTTCACACCATACCTCTCTAAAATAAATTGAAACAAAATTTTGCTACCCAAATCTTGCCAACCTTTGTAGAGAAGGCCTAGGGCAATTGTGGAATGCTATGGAAATTCTTCCAAATGGAGTTATATAAAATGTGATAAGATCTTGTAGTGAAACAAAAGTGGCATGTGAGGTGTAAGAGTTTTGATGAGGGTTGTCACATCCTTGCATGGAAAATAACTTGGTACAAACTACCATTTATTATAATATATTATAATAAATTATTATATATTTATTATTATGCAAATAAATTTATACTATTATTTTATAATTAATATTATATTAAATTATAGATGATATATTAGTTTTAGAATATTATAATTATTAAATTATTTCATTATTATTATATTATTATATTTTAATTATAATGAACTATTATTATAATATATTATATTATTATATAATTATTATTTATAGATTAATTTTCTATACAATGATTTTTTTATATTGAATGGATTAACAATTGGAGTATGGGAAACACTAAGAGGGGGTGTTAATCAATGTTTCAATAATCAACTACAAATCAATATTTTTTCAAAACACATAGTCTCTTTGTAATCATTGAATGTTCAATTTCAAAAGTGTAACCAAATGTGATAGCCAATAGCAGATCCTTAAACAAAATGAAAACTCAAAAGTTGCAAAGTAGATAAAGAAAGCATCAAGACCAAATTGTATGAAGCATAATCATCACATGGAAGAAAAAAGTATCATAACTTAGTATTTTTAATGAGTGGAAACCCCTCATAGGGATAAAAAACCACTCGGGAAAATGCCTCATTGGCTTAATAAAATCCCACTGATTAGAGAGCATCACTAGCCAATTTCTCTGCCTTACTAGCTACAAAAATGCCTCACTGGCAACGCCTTACTGGCTACACAAAATGCCTCACTGGAAAACACAACTGCCTCACTGGGTACACATAATGCCTCACTAGAAAAATACAACCTCACTGGAAAAATATAGCCTCACTAGCTTTTTCATGTTCTTACATCTCCACTAGCATTCATGGTAGCCTCACTTCCTTTCATGGTAGTAACTGCCTCAATGGGAAAAACAACATTTCTCATCAAATAATATTGTAAACAATAGAGAGTATCACCTCTGTTTCACTAAATAGAATTTCTTGTTTGTCTCATTTATAACAGGAGACACAAGAATTTGAATGTATAAACAATTACAATTTGCACTTAAAGTGCTCACTCATTTCTCATTAAAATTTTTCTCATCAATTACTTACAACATGATAATAATAGTAAATGCAATTCATATACTCTAGCTATGTTATTTCAACATTATAATCAACCAACAAAACTATACTTTCTGAGAACAATTTATAAAATACAAATTTCATCATAACTGAAATAACCATCATACGATGATAACTGCCACAAAGATACTTCTCACCGAAGTCCAAAGCCATTTCATGAAACATTTGAAACAATGCTAGTTTAATCCACCTAAGATATGGTTGACAACCCTTGTAACAACTTTTTATGCAACCTTTGAAACTATACAATAGTGCATAGGGAAAAAATACCAAGCCTAAAGTCGACTATCATAAAGTAGTAAACAAAAAAAAAACCCTATAACTGTGAAGGATAGAATACTTTACATAAACACTGATCGAGAATACTCAAGCTAGGGTTTGCAAACAAAAAATATTTATAAACGAAACCCTTGTTATTTGAAAGAATGTAGCCAAAATAAAGAAACTGAAACCATAGTCTTATTGCCTAAAACCAATTTTCTGTAGTTGCAATACCACCACCATGAGCATTGTCACTTCACCATCATGAATTCTTCAAACCCTAATCACTGTCTCATGCCCTAGCATGTTCAATGATGAACAACAATACCATGTGCCCTTGAGAACTTTCTCAACATAATGAGGGAAACATTATTTCCAAACAAATGGTAAGTGAAACATTGAAACATATGTAATAACTAGCCCGACCAAGTGTGTTTTTCATTAACAAACAAAACATTATATTGTGCATGCAATACTATACCCATGAAAAACCTTTGTCAACTTTATCAAATAAATGGCTTTGATCCCAAAACACTACATTATTTCTTTTGTCCATTGCAACAGTATAATCTTCATTTTTCCTCATAGTGTTTGTGCAAGTAATCAACTCATGATGGTTGACCTTGTTTGACATCTATACCAACACACTATCAATGCCCGCATCTCACAATCTCTATGGAAATATTTAATACAATCAACCTACTTCATAAACCATCAACATTTGAAATCAATGAAAACCTATGACAAAGCCAACAAACTTCCCCTTTGGCATTGATGTCAACTTCTCCCCATGTGACGATTACAAACTCTCCTAATCAACTCACCTTGCATCACTAAAAATTTCTCCCCCTTTGACAAAAATGACAAAGGAATACGTGTGCCCCAAAAAATTACCCCCCCTATGAAGAAGCTCATGGTTCAAGATTCAATCAAGATGAAGTGACCACTCTATCTAAAAAGATATTGCACCACGCAACTGACTGAAAGTATACAAATAGAACATTGGCATACAAAACTCTCATAAAGTAGATAAAAGTAGAGTATAATACATGCCAATGTGAAAAATGAATAGTATCGACTATTTAATACAACTTTACCAACTCAAATAAGCATCAACTATACCAAAATCTCAAATGAGAAATAGTTATTCCAACCTATCGAAAATATGTACCATCTGTCAAAACTGCATATCAAATTGTAAACCTGTTACCACTATTACCAAGTGCCAAAAAAACTGTTACCAGGTACCAAAAATGTAATCATCTGCAATGTTACCAACTGGAAGTGATTACCAAATACAACTCAACTATCCTTAAACATAAAAAATACACCACACCTCAATTAAGGATCATCTAAAATGACAAAGTATCGACTAATTAGTACCATCAAAGCATAAAAAAAATTATCTATAGAAACCAATGCCATCTGAGTCAACTTGAATAGTTGAAAATAGAAGAATGATCAACTGATGATGCCAACAACCACTTTTCAATGCAATTATCTCCTTGATAAAGGAATGATAAACTTCCCCTAGAAATGAGCTCATGATAGAAGCAACAACAATTAAATACACTTGTAAGTAGTAGTATTTATTAGATCAATAAAGTGTCTTGTGTTTAGTGACATTGTAGTGGAAGCACATCAAAGGAGATGCCAAACATGGAGGCCATAATAACACCAAAAAAATCCATAAAACCATGTAGTGAAGGAAAATGAATACCCTTGCATTTTCATGCTTTCTTGGGCCCTCCTTGCTTTATTTCTCCCTATTTATGTCTTAATTGGTCCTATTTTGTATCCACAAGCCTATTGAATGATATCTTTTTATGGCTAATCCTGACAAACTTCAAAGGGTAAATGATAATTTAATGATTCTAGTTATGTGCCCCTTATTTTGTATTGGGACTAAGATGCCACCTAGGGAATCTTTGTCCTCTGAAGGTCTTGGGACCCTGATTTCAAATGTGCCTTAAGTGGGCCCCTTTTTGGAGTTTATGTCATGACTTTCATGCCTTAGGACTAGGATGCCACCTAAGGCATCTTAGTCCCCCTTAAGGTATTTTCAGCATTTAATTTCAAATCTTGGTAGGATTTAGCCTCCTTTAATTAATGAATTCATATGCCAGCTTGTTGTGGTGTAATCTCAAGATATTAAGCATAGATAAGTATAAATACAAGGTTCTTTCACTCATTTTCACATCAAGCCTTTTGTGAGAGGATTCTATATAGCATAATTGAGTTCACAAGAGCATTAAAGAAGAATTTAGAGCCATCATGAAGATTCAAGCATCATATCAAGGATATTCTTGCATCATGTTTGTTTTTGAGCTAACATAATTTGTGATGTAGGGTTTATATTCAAGTAAGCATTTCAAGATCTACATTCAAGCTGGCCATTTCACACAAGTTTGCATATTTCACAAGAAGGGTTTGGTGAGTTGTAACATTGCCTGTTTCTCATTCATCATTTCCCTACATTATTCTATTTCAATCCAAGGTTTAATTACCAACAAGGGGTTTGACCAAGGAAAACCCCCATTTACTAACAATCAACAAGTTTTTCATCTCTTGCATGTTTATGCTTGTAGATTTAGGTTGAAGACTTGAAGATTATTTGAAGTGAAAAGTTGCAAAGTGGAAAAGTTGCATTGCAAAGTTGTCATCTCCATGGAAACTCACCTACAGACCAAATCTGGAAGTTTCGAGACTTAAGATCAAAAAAAAAGGAAGTGCATACACTGAACCTCAGGATCACATTTAGAGATTTTCAAAAATTTAGATCAAGACTAGGTCAGTAGCAAGGGCGTCTTAGTCCTCCCTAGCATATTTTGGTAGTATTTTTTCATTTCTAGAATCCTCATTACATTTCCAGACTTCCTAGGTACACATACCCTAAAATTTTGTTGCTTAATTTCATCATTTGGCTTGCATTACTAGGTTTTACGAGTTGAATGTTAAGTTGTCTTTTCCAAGCTTTTGCTTGGTGGTGAAACCCTCAAAGCTTAAAGAACCCCCTCCTAGGCCTTTCTTGTTGAGAATTGACTCACCCTTTGGGTTGATAGTCAATCCAATTTTGGATCCTAGGACATCCTTGAGTGGCAATAGGAGAATAGTGGTGATCTATGACCTAGGCCATAGAGCATTCCACCATTTTCCCATAGTTCACACCAAAAAACTATCATTTTCATTATTGATACTTAGCATGTACTGTGCATTGTACAACTTATCCATACATTAGTCACCTATAAGTATATGGAAATTCAAGGAAACACCAATGATTGAGATTGAGGTAAGCTCTATATGAAGTACTATCTATTAGAAAAGGCATAAACAACATTGTCCAAAAGTCATGAATAACACTATGTCAATTGTCATATAGTCTACAACACTGTAAACCATGAAATCACATCTCATTGATCAACATGGAAAAGATTGATTACTAGCTATACTGCACTTATGCCATAGTGGTAGAGCAAAGGAAATGTCAAATTCTACACAACTTGTATTGAAGCTCTTCATTGAAGTTTGAGGTTAACACTTTCCCAGGGTCACTTTAACAAACAACTATTCCAAAACTGAATGAGCTATACCATAGAAGTAACAAAGTTTGTGAAAGGTATTTGAAACTCAGGCACTAGACATTACCATAGTCCAAAAAATGACAAGTAACTAAGCAATTTTCAATGCATAGGACAAGATCAATGTACCCAAGAATGATGCCATCTAAACTATCCACACACCTCAAAACAAGATAACCATTATCAAGAATAGTCCAAGGACTATGCACTGTATGGTAAATCTCACACAAAATGATCAGTCACAAAGGCATCCACAAGTAGTGGTCACTAATATTTCAAGAACACTGGTCTTAAGAACATAGTCACTATTCCAACCACTATTAACTAGCAAGAATACCATGCAAGACACAAATTTTAAAACTTGAAAAGTAGATCACACATATCACTATAATCAGTTTGTGATAAGATCCTTGCAAGGAACATAATTTTTATGAAGTTGTTCAACCTTTATTGTTCAAACTCAATCAACACTATCTTCATCTTAGATGGAAAAATGATCATGTAAAGCAAGTGAAGATGTTATAAAAGCAACATAGAAACCATTTAAGGTATGAATGTCATAGGAAATTCATGAAAAAATGCATCCATACTCCTTGAATTAGTAAAAATTACTAGTACCACATACCTATTCCCATGAAAATAATCCACTGTCCAAAAAAATCTTGAAAGGTCCACTATTCAAAGTAAGCATTGGCATTTCCAATATTGCCATCACTATCATGCAAAAATCACATCATTGATAATTGTCAATACGATTCAACTAGAGAAAGTTTCAAAATGGTCTTCAAACTGTCCCTTTCTAGAATATACATGAAGAGTACCAAGTGACTATTAAACATAATTCTCCATCCACTGTCAACAAGAACAAAACCATGTACCATTATGTCATCAATATTCAAAGAACTATTAACAAGAGTCATCAACAACAAGTCTACTCTATGAAACACCAATACTAGGTTTTTACAAACCATAATGAGTACTATTTCTATAGACATGAATTGAGATGAACTAACCAAGAAGCAAAGTAACATCACTACATTTAGAATATCAAATTCAATATCTCAAGTTAAGTTATCAAGCTATTGTCCTCTTCAAGTATCAAATACCAAACCTCAATATGTATAACAATACTACATTTTGTATATGCAAGATAAAATACTATTAAGAAAGAAAATATTGCTATGATGTCTACTCCATTAAACTATCAACTTTCAATCAATTTTTGCAACTATTAACTATCATCAAAATTAAAGATGTCACCACAGCCATCAAGATTCAAAATATCCATGTTCCATAATAAGATCCAAGTTCTAAAGAAACTAGAAGAAACAACTAAAAAAATAGACTTATCACAAGCAGTTCCAATGATATAACACTATCAAGGCAAGGCAACATCACTATCACTTCTCTCAAGAGCATCCATGACTTGTGAAACAAACCAGCACTTGATTTGTTCAAGCAAAGCTTATAAGTAAAACTAAATACTATTCATAAAGGGCATGCTATGTAACAAATCAATTGAGCATTAGTAAAGACTCTATCTTGAACATCATTAAAGAATTGTTTGCATGTAGAGCATTCAATTTCACTATTACCAAAGATCAAGCAATATAGTAGTCTTAAAAAACTAGAACCATTACCAACATCAAAATACCAAAACACAGTTGTAAAGACACAACTTCTTTGTTGCTTACTATAGGGTTTCAAGAAAAAGCTATAAGCACCTCCCTCTATCCTCATGCTCCTTTTTTATGCACTTATAGATGTCACTTGTGCAGTATGCACAAGCTTAGACTCATCCTTCTCTTGGTTTTGATTTCTTTTCCAAACCTTTTGAATGCATGTCTTCTTGGGATGTTTCCCTCTCCACACTTTCTTCTCTGGTTTCACAAACCTAGTTCTACAGTGCTTTGCAACATGACCATGGTTATGAAATTTATAACATATTACATTCATATTCTCATAGAATGAATATTGATTCCTTTTAGACCTTCTTCTACAATAACTTTATTTATGCCAATAACCATTACATAAATAAAAAACCAAGAAATGAATAACTATACCTCATTGATTGATCTTGCCAAGTAGGTGGAGATCCTGTGAACCAATTTTCTCTACTTCTTCTTCCTCTGTTGATCTCCTTGAAATGTCTACTATCATCAGTATTAGGGGGAGAAAAATGATAATTTAAATCTATCTTCATTCTTGGTGTTTTTCTGACTCCAGAACACTATCCCACAAATCCCAAACCAGTAACATCCTTGTGATGATTTTTCTTGCTTAACATCTCATTCAACTTGATGGTGCTCTCATCAATGTTTTTATTCTTTTCTAGTTGTTTTCTAACATTCTCAAGATCTTTCCTTCGAGAGACTATTTCTCCTTCAAGCTTTTGGCATTCAACTATATTGACTTCCAAATTAGACCTTGTCATATTTTCTATCCTCTTGTTTTCTTCAATCCCCAAATTCAAATTGACAATCAAATCATCTTCTAAAATGTGTTCCTTTAACATAGAATTTTCCTCTAGTTGTGTTCTTAGAGAAAACACTTTAGCCTCTATCTTTTGACAATCTTCTACTTTGGTTTGCAACTTCATTCAAGTTGCTTCTTCAACTTTTCTAGACTTTGCCAGTTACAACTTTATATCTCAATTCTCCTTTCTAAGTTTCTCAATATCATTAAGGGAATAAATAAGTTAACCTTTAAAATCAATTTCATAATCATCTTCAACACACTCTTGTTCAAAATCACTCACTAAGTGATCTCCTTCTTTGTCTACACTTTTCACTACAAGATCATCTTTTTTACTAGGTTTAAATGATGTTTGTTTTGATTAGAGGTAAAAAATAGGTTTTGAAGGGGCCCAAAACCCTTTACAAAAAGGAACAGCTAATTCAAAAAGGAAACATCAAGACACAACCATCAGCTCAATGACAACAAACCATTAGCCAAAAAATAGCACACACCACTACATATTATTCAGAATTTCAACAGCTTCCATCTCACTAACATCAAGCTTTTGTCCCTTAACCCCACTATCAAAAACCTCCAAACCTGAGGCCCCAGCCTAATTTTTTAGTCTATTTCTAGTCCTAATTCCAGGCCCACCAGTTTTAACTTCACAACTCAAAACAAATCCTTTAGTAGCACCCTTAGCAGCAACATAATCCTCCCTAGTCAACTTACCCTCAACAACCATATTATCAGAAAACAAAATTTCCTTTCTCTTATTAGGGGGAAAAGCCTTCATAGAGTCCAACCTAGTCAGGACTTTAGGATCTTCACCACTCTTCATCACTATATTCCAATTTTTTTCAATTGTCTCCTCAAGGGAGAACATTCTAACCTCCATACTCTGTTTCAGATTGACGGTTTCCTTCGCCACAGTATTAGCAATAGTATTAAGGCTAGCCATTAAATTATCAATTTGGCTCTAGATCATAGGATCCTCATCCTTACAAGAAATGCTTCTAATGCAAACATTAGTCCTATTAATCTCATGAAAAAATCATTTAAAAAGTTTAAAAAGAACATTGGCACTATCACAGGCTAAACCCAACACATCAGAAAGATCCTCCCTATCAACTTTTTCAATGCAATTTCCCACAGCAACATCCTCTTTAGAAGAACTCTCATGAACCTTATCCTCAGAGGCATCCTTACCTTTAGGAGTAGTGACAAGAGACTTCATCCTTCGAATGAAATCAACAATTTGCTCTACATCAGCTAGCCTCTTTTGAATCCTCTCAACATCTACTTTCTTAGCTCCCATAGCTTATTCACCACCCACAACTATATCCTTTTTCTTAGGCAACCCAATGATAGTGTTTAGAACATCCTCACCATGGAAGCCACTAGCCATAGATAAAGGGGCATTCTTCAAAACCCTTCTCTTCCAACTTCCCTCCTTATGATCTTGCACAAGTCTAGAAGTGGGGGGAGGAGAGGAAGCTTCCCCATAAAGATCATTTTTGTCTTTGTTCCCCTTTGAAGGAACAGTCACCTCCACATCATCACTGCATGTCATAGAGCCTGCTTCCTCAATCAATTTCCTTTTCCCAGATTTACCCTGAATAGGGGATATGGGGCTCTCCTCCAAAGAGGCATATGAGTTAGGGACATAATCAACATCATCATCCCTATCCAAAGAGGCATACGAGTCATGGGTATTTATTTTTTGTTTGTTTCTTTTACTTCTTTCCATAACAAGTACTCCACTACTAGGAAACCTTAAGTTGGTTAAACTTTGTGCAAGGATCTGGCTCTGATACCACTTGTTGGATTATGAGAAACACTAAGAGGTGGGGGTGAATTAGTGTTTCAATAATCAATGACAACTTAATATTTTTTCAAAACACATAATCTCTTTGTAATCATTGAATGCTTAATTTCAAAAGTGTAACCAAATGTGATAGCCAATAGCAGATCCTTAAACAATATGAAAAGTCAAAAGTTGCAAAGTGGATAGAGAAAGCAACAAGACCATATTGTATGAAGCATAATCATCACATGGACCACAAAGGAATCATAACATGTAATATTTTTCATGAGTGTAAAACCATCACAGGTATAAAAAACCACTTAGGAAAATTCCTCACTGGCTTAATAAAATCCCACTAATTGCAGAGTCTCACTGGCTACTTTTTGTGCCTCACTGGCTACAAAAATGCCTCACTAGAAAAGCCTTACTGGCTACACAAAATGCCTCATTGGAAAACAAAATTACCTCACTAGAAAATCCTCACTGGCTACACATAATGCCTCAATAGTAAAATATAGCCTCATTGGCAAAATAAAGCCTCACTGGAAAAATACAACCTCATTGGCTTTTTCATGCTACTACAACCTCACTATCATTCATGGTAGCCTCAGTGGCCTTCATGGTAGTAACTACCTCAGTGGAAAAAAAAAAATTTCTCCTCAAATAACATTGTAAACAACAATACAGGGTATCACCTTTGTTTCACTAAATAGCACTTATTGTTTGTCTCATTTATAACTAGAGACACAAGAATCTGAATGTATGAAAAATTACAATCCACACTTAAAGTGCTCACTCATGGCTCATTACAAATTTTCTCATAAATTACTTACATCATGATAATAATAGTAAATGCAATTCATATACTCTGGCTATGTGATTTCAAAGAATGTAGCCAAAATAAAGAAACTGATACCACAATGTTATTTCCTGAAACCAATTTTTTGCAGTCGTACAATACCACCACCATGAGCATTGTCACCTCAACATCATGAATTTTTCAAAACCTAATCACTGTCTCATGCCCTATCATGTTCAATGATGAACAACAATACCATATGCCCTCGAGAACTTTCTCAACATAATGAGGGAAACATTATTTCCAAAGCAATGATAAGTTGAACATTAAAACATGTGTAATAACTAGCCCGACCAAGTGTCTTTTTCAATAACAAGCAAAAAATTATATCATGTATGCAATAATATACCCATGAAAAAAACTTTGTCAAATTTATCAAATAAACCACATTTGATGCCAAAACACTACATTATTCCTTTTGTCCATTGCAATAGTGTAATCCTCATTTTTCCTCATAGTGTTTGTGCAAGTAATCAACTCATGATGGTTGAACTTGTTTGACATCTATGCCGACACACTATCGATGCCCACATCTCATAATCTCTATGAAAATATTTAATAGAATTAGCCTACTTCATAAACCACCAACTTTTAACATCAATGAAAAACTATTCCAAAGCCAAAAATAATAACATGAAAATATAATGAAGACATTATACTATTTATACAAATAGTAACTACATGAAAAATATTACAATAATGTTAAATTAAGTGATTTGTAAGGCTCTTAGCGTATTTTATTCTACCTTTTTTCTTCCTACTTGTTTACCCTTTTTCATATTTTTTATATCTATCATATGTGAATGGTAGAATAATTCTTTGATCTTTGAAGACTTTACACAAGAAATTGCAAAAAAAAATTATTCATTTCTTTCAGTCAGTCCTATATCAATAGTGAATTTTTAAAGAGTCAATCCTTGTGACTTGTGTATTTTTAAATCCCAAGATAATCATTATGGAATTTATTATGTGCTACCTATTTGAATTGTTGTAATTGAAAATATACATGGATGAAAATATTGAAATAGTATTCCAAGGTAACTATCAAATTATACAAGTACATATGCTAGTTGTTCTAGAGGTCCACTTGTAGTTCTATATACAATATTTTAAATTAATCCAAGAGCTCCATTTACAAGTCTTGATTATATCATTAAGTTTGATTTTAACATTAATCACATATTATTGATGAGTAATAACTCCATATTAAGTTCACTATTTTGACTTCCATTTGTGGCACTAATACTTTCAACTTTTGTTGCTATACATCATGCAATGAGATTTGATAATAAATATTACTTTTCCTATTATGGTTGTGAACAATATAATTTGTTGACAATAAATGAATATTATTTTCAAATTATTCATTCTATATTACATCATGTTTTAAATTTCTTTTCATAAGTAACAATCAATCATCAATTGTAGGGTTTGCATCAGTTATATTTGTTAGGGTTTGATGAAATCTTAGTTGTTTATTATTTTGTCCATCTTGTATAAAAATATGATCTCAAGTATCCAATATTTTGAACTCATCCTAGAGTAGTTTTGCTCTCCTTTTCCTTTCATATGGTGATTATTCATTGTATGAAACTAAGTATGCCAAACCTCTAAGAAAAATTATGGATACTCCTCAATAAAAAATATATAAAAATATTAAAAATTATATAATCTATATAAATATTATTGTAATTTAAAATTTTGAAAATGTATTGTAATATATGGTACATAATGTGAGTAATTTTAATAGAAAACTCACCTTCAAAAATTTGATTACCATTTATTAGAAATGTTTTTCGAAGTCAAGAATGTATGTTTTTAAGCAATTTCTCTCTAAGGAAACTCATTTCATCTATCTATGTGTAATTGGCATGTGAAATTTTCTTCTGTAAAGTTATAATTCTTGTTCCCTCTAGTTCATTAAAATCTCTTATTGGTATTCTTAAGTTTGAATGAATTATTGACTCAAATTTTGAATGTTACAACTCTAGTTTTTGGAAGTAGAAGCAAAGGAGAGTGATTAGGGAAAGCCAATATATCCAGTGCTTGAGTAATGCCAAAAATTAAATATGACTCTCCTATACTAGTGGTACCTTGAATTATCATATATATGGGTAATGTATTTTTGCATGTGTGGTGTAACATTATAATGTCCATTTCTTATGTTGTTTGTTGTTGAGATTTCACTAGTTCACATATTGTGGAATATCATCATGAATAAGACAGCCATTAATCTTCATTTTTGTAATTTAATTTATTTCTTCATTTGTGTATTCTTAACCTTCAAATACATTACACCAATTTTTCTAATTATCAATATATCTTTTGACCAACATATCTATTTCTAAAACTTATAAAAATTGACCATGATGAAGTCTAGATATAGTTTTCCATTTATTTTATATATTGGTTGCTTGAGCATTTTTATTTACTTCAAGTTCAATGTCACTAATGTTTTCAATTTTCTCAATTGGTATTAATCATTCTAAATTACATTGGTTATATTTCAAACCCTCCCACATTTCTACTATGAATTCCTTGTTGTGCTCAATGTCTCTCTTAATATCTCAAAATAGTTTGTAAAGTAGCAATTCAAAAGTGAAAAAATCTATCCATTTGTTTGAGTAACATGTAGGAATGGAATGGAATCTATAAATCACTCTTACAATAGCTACATTTTTTCTTGCATTTCATTTATTTTTCAAGGGAAAATGGGCATCCCAAAAATGACATTTGAGATCAATAAGTGTCTTTAGTAACATTATTTTGTGCTTAGAAACCTACAAAAACACATACTCCTATGCCATAAAGTGGAATGTGGCATAGTTTATTTCTCACATTAATCCTTAGAGGAAAGTGATTGCAATTTTAGATCTTGCCAAATCAAAACAATTTTAGCAACATGCATTAAATAGATTTGACATAGAATCATCAAACATGAAAGAATAAGATAAAAGCATAGAACAGATAGATTTACATGGGGAAAACCATTTCAGGTAGAAATACACACACTCCAAAATATAGAGCCATTATATGAATTAGCAACAAGAGTACAATTTATAATATAATATCAGACTCGTGGCCTTTACATGAGATTTACATATTGTTCCATCTCTTGAGAAAATCTGGTAGTATAACCCCTATGTAGAACACTTTGCTCTAACTCCTCAATTAAAAAAACCTATATATAGATTCTTTAGTGCATGCAACATCTATACATGAACATGCAACATAAAAGGCACAACATGCATGGTGCAGGAGCACCTAGGCTGACCTCCACCTTGTTTGTCTTCAATTTTGGCTTGTACCTGACCTTAGCCAAGTCAGGATGTTTGTGAGTTTGATTTGGACCTTAGAAGGTCTTGTATTTGTGTGATGAGTTAGTCACTAGGACTTAGGACATCCTAGTTTAATCAATGTTGTTACATTTTGCTTTAAATTAGCTTTAGACAACCTATGTTGCAATGTAGGGTAGTAAATGTGTGCTAATCATATCCTTGTTGTTAGAAGATGCCAAGAGGCAGTTGAGGAAGTTGATGGTTCGAAGCAAGGAGTTGGAGATCCTAAAATGTAGGATGATGGAAAGAGTTGCAAGAATGTTGCAAAGTTGCATGGCAACATTGTTAGGTTGCATGCAACTTACTTGTCATGGGGAATCCCTAGAAATTAGGGTAAGTGCTCGATCAACTTCCTTTGAATGTGGGAAAGGCATCAAAATAGGGGTGATGGCTCATAGAGAGAAAAAAAACAATGCATTGTAATTAAGTTTTTTGGCTTCGAAGGAATAGAAAAAGACTGTATTTTCTGTGTTACCCATGTGTTTTGAGAAACAGTGTTATCTAAGACTTTGTGTATACTGTTTTATCATTGTATCTGTGTTCTTAGAATAGATTAGAGCATATTTCATTTGGTAGTCAGGTTGTTCAGTGTAGAGTTGTTGATTTGAATCTTTAGATTAGAGTTTAGAGAGTTTGTAATTCCAGTTTTGTGCAATCAAACTTGGAATGGCTCCCCCATAAACACTGACCACGGGTTTCTCCTGAGATTGGTTGAATATGGGAGAGGAGCCAGTCCATTTTAAATATGTAGCAGTAGGAAACTTTGAGAGCCAAGCAAGAGTTTATAATACCAAACCCTAGGCGACTTCTAGCTCCCTGGTTAGGAGTTTGGAAGTGAAAATTGGAAGAGCTTAGGAAGGGGAAGAGACCACTGTACGGAATCCATATGGTTCCAGGTGGGGTAAGGTAAGGTTTTTACATGCCAAAGGGATTGAGACTTCAAACAATCCACTAGAAGTAGATTTGAAGGAGACAACACTGAAACCCTAAGAATTAGGTCTACTAGTCTTTTTGTCCTTGTTTGTAGGAATCCACCGTACGGTTGGGACAAAGGTCTGACACCCTGTGGAAGATTTAAAGGACTAAAAAGGGTGTTAGGAAGTGCCTTTTTATTGGTAGGTTATTTGACAAGTTTGAGAGAAAAAGTCAGAAAACTGACTGGTAAGGGCTATAAGGATTAGGCCACTTCAAAGGAAAATTCTTGAAAGCGGGTGATTTGAAGATTGAACACCAAGCAAGATGCATTCATTTGGATGTGAAATGCAAGAAATCAGTGTCTCTAGCTCCCCTGCAAGCAGTTCAAGCAAGGTGATGAAGTTGGCATCTAGACCCTTCTAGGTGTTGGAAGAAGAGAGTAGATTCAAGAGGTGTTTGTCCTCCAAGGTTAAGAACAAGGATTGAAACTCTTGGAATAGAGTTGAAGCAAGGTTGAATTGATGAACTAAGTCAAGACAGAGCCTAGAGATTGCTAGGTTCTTGGTGGAAGGCAAAGTGAAGTCTTCTTGTTGGTTAGTGCAAGCAAACCTTGGAGTTATCATACACCAATGCAACAACATGCAATGACATGAAACATGCACACACAACATACACATGTAAAAAAATACCTCTCAAAAAATTGCACTTCATAAGATGACCACATTCCAAGTCAACTCAACTCAGAATAGAAATATGCCAATGCACAACTCATCTTGCTTATACCAACATCCAATCTTGACTTTTCAAAGTGGGAAGAAAATTCTTAGAAAATATGTATCCTATCATAGTTAACTTTATTTCCTTGACACATGTCACCATCGTGTAACTCTAAGAAGTTTATCTCAAAATTCTCACTCCAATTGAGTGCCCAAGTGACAAGTGGCATTGTGACACACTCCCATTGAGTTTGTGCAAGCTACTAGTCTCCCATTAAGTGACTAGGTGACAAGTGACACTCCTTCAAGCTCTCTATTATACCTCAGGTACATTTTCATCATTCATCATAGTCACTAGTACAAAAACAATAATATATGACTCAATAAACTACTAAAAATTTATGAGTGGAGAAAAAACCACTATAAAAATTTACTTTATTAAGCCTGATTGGAAAATCAAAATTTCATTGGTTACATTCAATGTCTCAGTGACATTGTACAACTTACTGACACTATATAAATAGAATACTCCTATTTTCATATACTTATATTGTTTTACCCTTCCTTAACTGCAGTGATTTTGGAAGGGCGGCGACCTCCTATAGGGGCTCGACCCATTTAATCCCCTTGCAAATCCACAACTTTCCCACCGCTATTGGTTTTGGCTCCTCTAAACTCTTCCTCGCTAGAATTCACCTTTTACTTCTCCAATTTGGAGTTGCAACCTGAAAATAAGGTTTCAAAATTTGCACATCAAAAACATATTTGGAAATAGATTTTTATTAGATATTGTAATTGCAAGTTCCAATAATTATAATAAAGATAAATAGTTTTACCTTTCTACATCAACTAATGCAACTTTGATAAATTTTAGAGGATCGACAATGCTAGACTTTATCATATCAACATACTCAACTGCAAGTTGCAACACAACATTAAACTTATTAATTAGACTCAACATCTAAAAAAGAAAAAAAAAAACTTCAAACATTATCAATTTAGTTTCCTCATAGCTTTCCTCTAGCATATCTGGAACCTCTTTAGATGTTCCATTTAGCTGTCATCACTCCCATATAGGTAGAATTGTGTATGTCCATCAAACTATCATCTTTGCCATAGAGTTAGAGCTAAATTAATTTAGAAATCTTTTCTTACTGAGCAATCCAATTCCCCTAGCAAGCCTAACATATAGACAACCTCCCTTACATTCAAAAATTTACTCAAGGATGTCATTTTTAGTCTCAGAAATCAAAATAACCTTATTGTTCATTTGTCAAAACTACATAGTTAATAGAAAAAAATTCAATGGAAAAAGCATGAGGAAAAATAATCTACCTCTATATTATTAGGGGTGATCAAATACTGCTTAAATCTACAATCAGAAACCCTCCTATGAGATACAACCAATCCTATCAGATTAAAAAACAAGAACTAAAACCTTCTTGGGAATCACAACAATAATACCTAAAATCAATCAATGGCCGAATGTAATTTTGTCCAAACATGTAGTAATCAAAAGGCTCATGTATTGCTCTATGATAATTAGAAAATGTGAAAGGATCCTGAAATAAAGGAAGAAATAGAAGAAATTATGCATTTGTTCAAATGAGTAAATATAGTGTAATGTGTTAATTATTTTTTCTTTACATCATTTAGGAACTAAAGCATAAAAAATTACATAGAGAGGATTTGAAGTAGCAAACCTCAAACTATAATAGAATCCGGTCAAAAGTTGTTGCCATGTTTGAAAGGACTATTTCTTTTGCATTGGGATTCCCACTCTCAAAAACCTGACAAAGGAAATCCAGATACATGACCATCTGAAAGATACAAAATTATCACATTAAAGAGAGGAAACAACAAGCACTCTGTTAAAATTCCATTCCTACCTCAAAATCTACTACTTTGCAAGAAAGAAAAGCATTTCAGGCAATTCCAAAGCAATACTTTCATTTTTTTTTATTAAACATCAATATAAAGACCTTTGTTTTGTTGCTCTTATGGGAATTTTTTAACTAGGAATGAAACTATTTCAACATTTAGAAAACCACGTTTGATAGGTATACAAGGTATTGGAAATGCAAACTTACAGACTATTTGCAAAAATGCTTTTACATTTTAAGATAGAGAAATTTCATTTTGTGGACTTGCTTTAGTGGGCAAAGACAAAGCAGAGTTGATGACCATCACCAACCAAGAGTGTGGCTTCAGGAAGGTTTAGAAGGTTGGTTTCTGCCCTTAGTCAAGGGTAAAATCTATTACTAGGTTGCTAACAACACTTTCTCAACTCCAACATCCAAACCAAGTTGGGATTCTTGCTGTCTATGTAATAAATGAACAAAAAATGAATGTAAATGTAGGTTAGTGTTGTTGTAGCAGATTTTGGAAACATATATAGGTTACTCAAAGGGGTGCATGGTCCAATAGCTTGAAGCTAATGTTGGTTGAGTGGCTTCTCTCAACCTTAGTTTGATTTTTTATGTATTTTTTTGCTAGTACCATCAGGATGGATTTTGAAATCCATTATTTGTGATGTGTACCAAAAAAACAATTTTAAGGATATCAAAACAATTTTTCTTTTGTATTAGAATCCAAGTATACTATTCATGTCATTTTTTATTTATTTTGTTATCTACACATGTATGGTAGATTCAACTGATTATTTTGTGTGTGTCTAAATTTATTTTGATATGAGATGCAATATAGTTAGTTTTTTATTAAATTCACTATTTTTTAATGATTTTTTTGGTTTTCCAAGTCTGCACTAAATTTTTGCACCAAATCTGAGTCCAAGGAAAAAAATGGCTTGTCAATTCTATGAGTCCACATCTCAACACAATGGCCATAACCCTTGGAAATGATTTACAAAGTTTTTTGTTTTAACATAGCGAGAATAAATGAATATTTTATAAAACTTGAGTGTACCTAATGATACAACCTGAGCAGGTTGTATGAATGAAGGCATGTGTAATCAATAGAGAAGAAATAAGTTTGAGTCTTTAAGGGGGAGAATTTTATGCCTTTTTGAACAACATATAGGATAAATGAGAAAAATAAGACCCTTGTGGGCTTCCACAAGGAAGATCTCATACACCAAAATAGTATCCCAATTGGTAATCTTCAAAACTACCCTAAACTTTACGATCATCTAATGTAAGCGTATATCCTATTACAACATAAGAAACATAAAAATAAATCTTATTTCAATTGTCCAAAATCCAAGATTTGAGTTTTTTAATATGAACATGGAAGGTACAATTAAGAAAGGAGCGAGAATTTTTTTAAAAAGAATTGTATGATTGTCAACAGTATATCCTATAAAATGCATTTATTATGACAAAGATAATAAACAAATAGGGAGAGGATCAAAATTACTTTGATACACCAAATTAGTTTCCCACTTGGGAATGACCTTCAAAACTACCCTAAATTTTACAATCATCTAATGTAAGCATATATCCAATTATAGCATAAGAAACATAAAAATACATCTTATTTTCAATCCTCCAAAAGCCTAGATTTGAGTTTTTTAAGATGAACATGAAGGTATAATTGAAAAAATCACAAGAAATTTTCTTAAAAGAATTTTATGATCATCAACAGTAAATCTTTTAATATGTTTTTTATGAAAAAGTAACATACAAATAGGGAGAGGGGAGAGGGGAGAAAATCACTCTAATGCAAAAATAAATTGTACTAAACACAAAAGCATACTTTAGAAAAGTGAAAATTACTCAAATACTAAAAATAAAATTAGAAAAAAAATACCTGAGAAAGTGAAAGGTCCAACCGAACATGATGAATTAGCTCTACAAGAAGTCTATATGCCAATGGCCTTAGAGTTTCAAAGAAAGCTCATCCAGTCCCTACAAGAAACAACAAATAGAGGCGCACACATAGCTTAATCAAGGAAGATTTTTTTTGAAATTTGGTTATGTTAGTGCAGGAAAAGGAAGTGGTTTACTATTTTTGGATATAGTAAGCATGGTATCTCAATATCCCTCTTGGAAGGGCCTGCAAACATAGGTAGAGGAGGCATCTACAACAAATGAGTAAACTGCTTCTCTGAGGGTGTAGTTGACTCCACTGGTGGTGTGATTTGAGATCCCATAACGAGGAGCTTACCAAGTATGTCAAGGTGTTGTGGGTGGATCAAGATGAAGGGGAGAGCTTTTTAATGAGCTCTTAAGCACTCCTTATTCTCAAGCATTATTTGAGAGAAATTTTAATCTCATTCAGATCACTGAAAGATGAAAATGGGCAATCTTTTTAATGTCAATGTAATTGAGGTTGAACTTTACTTAGCTACTTTGTTTTATGGGTTATTTTGATTGATATAGCAGAGATGAGGTTAAATTTTTCACTAGAGACAACACTTGCCCAAAGGCCTCATGGAGTGCTTGGTATTTGGAGTCCTATAATTGACACTATTGGGAATATAGTCAAAATGCAGGTTAGTGTGACATCTCAATTCAGCTTCCACATATGAATAATTCTGATCGAATTTATGGATCAATAGTTGTAATCTTAGATTGATTGTTTTAAGTCTTCATGTTAAATGGAAAGAAAACAAGTCAACATTTGAAGTTATGGTCTTGATCATTGCAACTCTTTGCTTTGTCAGATCCATCTTAGGAAAGTTGTTCACAGACACATGTTCATGAGAAAAAGTGTTGTCTTACCATCAATTACCCACCGGATTTGGAGAGATTTGATATATAATCCCCTACATTTTCTTTTTGGAGTAGATTTACTTGGTATGACAAGCTCAACATTGGCATCTCTGAGTAAAGGACTTGCCAAATTTTCCATAGATGGACAATTCCTCCAGTTGTGTATAAAATAGGTGAACATAAAAATTATATTTAAATTGAGGAAAAATCCACAGATTTGAGAAATATGAACATATTCATTGTCCTTATATGACATTTTAATGGATTTTTTGTAGAATTCTTCAAAGAAAATTATAGGAGTTGGTGATGGCACTGAGGCTTTAGCACAGGGTGTGGCATTTGGTTTCTTTGGAGTGTTAACTAAACCTTTGGAAAGTGCAAGAGAAAATGATGTTATTGATTTTGTACATGGTCTTGGGAGAGCATTCTTGGGTATTATTGTTCAGACTATGAGTGGACTCTTGGACCTTGTTACCTTGACTGTGCATGGTATTGGTGGAAGTTGTACATGTTTTCAGGTATTTGGAAACAAATCTGTTTCAAATAGGATTAGGATCTCATGTGCCATCCATAGTAGTGGAATTCTTGAAGAATATAATGAAAGGACAACATCTGGGCAGGTCATTTCCTTTTTCACTTTTTACTTGGGAATTTTTACTTTCCTGCAGATTATTGTATTTATATTTTATCTATTTATGGACAAGAATATCTATGGAATATTTGTTAAGGTTTTGTAAATTGACCATTTGAAATAATTTCGAGGATACCAATTATTAATTTAGTGATCAGATTAGATGCATAGAAAATTAATTCAAAATCAAACAGAATAACACATCAGATACCTTGGGAAAACCCTTCTCTTGAGGGAGAAAAACCCAACAATGAAGATCTCTCTTATATATATAAATAGAGGCAACAATCCTCTTTACAATGAGGCCAATAACAAGGAAAACCTTCAGCACATAACAAGATGCAATAGTAGATAATAATCTGCACTTCTTTAATAACTATCTCTACCCTTGACTAAATTCGCAATCTGCTCTATAAGGAATTCACACTCTTAATAGAAGAATATAATATCAAACTTGCTTGATGATTTTCAAATGAGAAATAGAACTCCTATATATACAAATCCAAGAGACACCTCCTTTTATGATGCAAGTTGGCTAAGCACAGAATATATGTCTCTTAATAAATGTGACCAATCAAGTAAGTCATCCTCATATGAAATTGTGCCATTGTATAGGAAGTCAGCCTTGGATGAGGACGAGTCTTTATCTCTTTAATAAGTTCAAGTCATATAAATTAAATAGCCTTAAGGCTATCATTTAATTTATTTCACTAGAATAGAATCTCAAAGCTATTTATCATTAACACCAATATGATATAAACATTAATGACAATAACACCATGATTACAGATTTCAGAAATCTGGTTTGGTTCTCAGTGTTGACTTATGTAAGTATAGTCCAGTCCAAGTGTGTTTGGATGTAGATGCCAAATGTAGTTTTAGTCTAATTATTTGATTCACTATGCTATATAAATGTATTTACAATAAGGATATCACACACACATATGTATGGCAATAAAACAATATCTTTTAAATACTAATAAACATAAGTGAGTGAATTTGTTGAAATCAACAATCTTACAGGAAAGGTGTTAAAAAAATCAATATTTGGATCATCTATCCTCAAAAGTTTGACAGCCCAATTCAATAATTTCATCAGTTTTGTACTTGTTATTAGGGTTGAATGAGAATCTCTTCAAGAAATTATTGCATGTCACCTTTATGCTTTAACCTGTAAATTAATGTGTTTCATGTATTTTTTTTTTCTATAAATTGAGGTTATGAATGGGTCGTCAACTTGAGTTATTGACATTAACCGGGCCCAGCTAGTGGGAACACAAACAGGGAGCCCCATCCCCTAAAACCAACAATCCAAGTGCACGAGTAAAGTGGCCCACAAGCCCACCAGCCCTGCAAGGGCTTGACACTAGGTGGGCGCTGAAACAACACCATCTAAACACCAATAAACCATGCCATCAACGACAATGTGTTTACATTCACATACTAGTGCTTTGTTGATCTTCAAATTATCTAGACATATTAATGGATGAATTGCACTAGTTTCTTATGTATTGTTGAGGACTATTAAAGAGAGAACATTGATTTGTATGTTGTTGAATTAGCAGATAGTGCTTTACCTTACAGAAGAAAGGAGACATTTTGGATGCACAAATATTTCAATGGAACCTTCAAAATTTGCATGGTTAGATTTATATGAGGAACATTTTGAGGTATCAAATCACTGGATTTTGTTGGTCACAAATAGGTGTATCCTGATGGTTCAAGTTAGTTAGTGGAGCTTATCCTTTTAGATTGCATCATCTTTTGAAATATTGTCATGTTAGGTTAAGGCACTTATAAGAGTGTTTGTTCCTATGTTTTCAGTGCCCATCATCAAATAAAATGCTTACAAGACCATGTAAAATACTATGAAATGTTCCATGGGAAGAGTTTCTATCCTTGGAATTAGCAATGGGAAGCTACCAGAAGCCTGCTCATCTAATTTTTCATCTAAAAAGCTTTGAAAAGTCTAAATGCTTTGTTAGAGTTATAAAATCATTGGGAGAAAATGAAGAGGAATGGATAAGTCAAGTGACAATGATCTATTCTTTCATAGAGAACCTTTGGAAGAAAAATCAATCACTCAATAGACTCTCTGGTTTCCAGGTGAGGTCTATGTTCCATTTTATCTGAACCTGATATTCTATGAATCTCTTGTAATAATTAGGCATCCTTTTTTCTAAGAAAATAATAGGAGGGTGTAGTTGTGTAAAAAAAAGACCTTTCCATTCTCTTTGGTGTTGGACATGCACACTAGATGGGTTATGAACATGCACCAAAGCATAATGGTAGGGGAATTTTTGTTAGATGTTATAGTTGGATATGCTCTAGTAGACATATATGCAAGATGTGGAATCATAGACAAAACACCTAAATTGTTTGACAGAATGCCTCAAAGAGATGTCATCTCATGGAATCACTCAAAATATTTGAATTAATGAAGCACTCTAGAACACATCCTAACATTCTATTTTCAATGGAATCAAGGAGGTTATTTAAACTTTTACACCCTTCTATGTTCAAGTGCTGCAACTGTGACAGGTTGCCAATGAATTAGAGAGGCTATTTAAATCTATACACCCTACCATGTTCAAGTGATGCAGCTGTGATGGGTTTCCAATGGTATCAGGGAGCTTATTTAAACTACCACACCCTTCTATGTTCAAGTGTTGCAGTTGTGACAGGTTGCCAAACAAATTAGGGAGCTTATTTAAACATTCACACCCTTTTATGTTCAAGTGTTGTAGCTGTGACAGGTTGCTAATGGAATCAAGGAGGTTATTTAATCAGGGCGCTTATTTAAATGTCCACACCCATATTCACATACTCGCATAACCTATTTAAAATTGACACCCAAACCCACCCCCCGTGGTAAACATGCTAGTAACCTGGTTTTAGAGGTTCATGTGTCATTCTTCTAATCTACAAGAACAATGCTTAAAACTAACAAGAAACAAGTTTTGAATGCAGTGGCTTGCAAAAAATGGAAGCCAATGAATCTCTATCATATTTAGTCTCATCTATATCATTAAATCTACCAACATAACTCTATGAAGGCAGAGAGAATCGGACAAACCCTTTCTTTATGTACATGAAGTTCAGTATAAATAAAACTATTTAACAGTCAGGAAGAGTTATACATAGCTTAAATAAAAATTGAGAATATATCTCCATTGAATAAAAAAGGTAAAAATTAATGTTAACATTGTGAAAGTCATAAAGCTCTGCCCAAATTTTGTACCACCAGATTTCAATCTTATGGCCAGACCCAGGAGTAGAACAAACCTTACCAATCCACCTACATCCTCTATACATTTGTTTACATTTTTCTTACACATAATTAAGAATGCATTTGTTTACATTTCTCTTCTATATAATTAAGAATATCATTGATTGGCAAACCCCTTATATCAAAACAAGTGAAGAAAAGAAAAGAGAAAAAAGAGAAATCCTCCACTTACTCAGATGGGGTGAGCTCAAATTGTCATGAAACGGAACCAGTTACAACTTCAATCTCTTGCCCTGTTCCTTGCCGACCTCCAACATGTTCCTCCATTAGTAAATTTTTTTCCTTCCAAACAGTAAAGAAATCGGTTGCTTATGGAGTGGTTAACCATCCCCACAATTATCTCTCTCCCATTCACCTTAATGCCTAGTGTGAAAAATTATCCAAGAAGATCTCCCAAAAGAATAATTTAAAATCAGAAATATCCTCATGAAGCTTATGCTATTGTTGTGGCTTAAATTTACAATGCATTGAACTTATGGATTTTGGAGAAAAGGGAAGGCCAATCTGATCAAATTTATTATGTTATTTGAATCAGAATGCGTGCAGTTTTCAAGGCAGAGCAGATTGGATAAACGTCTATCTTGTTGTCACAAACTAAAATTTAAAGATTCATAATACACAACACCATTCTTTTTCAACTCGGCTTTACAAATTCAATATTTATGGGAATTGAAGAATTCAATGCTAGAATTGAATTTAATTTCTTTGAATTTTTTACCTGCACTCTAATAAATTGTTCCAACTCTTCCTTCTGGCATTGACTCTCAATAACCAGATTGTTACTTGCACATAATATGCTATTGTTATTATTGTTCAATTCTTTTCTACTAATAATAACAAATGAAACAGTAAAGTCATCTAAATACATGTTGCATGCTGATTGAAAAAATTAAAACATTTGTGTCCAGATCTTAATCTTTTTCGGCTATGCTTACAACAATAGTATATTTAACCAAAACTTAACCATTTGTTGCCATCTCCTTGCAAAATTTTCACAAACACTTCAAACTTTATATGTTTTAGACTGTACAGATGCGGATAAAGTTACACAAGTTCTAACAAAATACATAAAATAGTTTGATTTGAGTACAATCCTCATGCACAATTACTTATATATCTAGCAAAATCTTTATTGTTTAAGCCTCTTGTTTGCATGACTATTTTATTTAACAGATTTTATTTACACTTGCATAACATAGAATTATTTTCTAAATCTTATTTACATTTGTGTTCACACAATAGTACTAACTTCAACTCTTTGGAAGGTTTTCTATTATAACTAAGCATTGTGAGCCAGAACAAACAAATAAACACTCTTTTTAAGAAAATGGAAAAAACTACGCATTCAACTATATTTGTTTCAATCAATGTTATTAGATTTCCACAATCCATAAGAATAACACAATTGAATCCATAAACAACTAGTCATATATTTGTTTAAGTTACATGCACCATATACAATAAAAATAAGTTTAGCAAAAAATTTCATAATTACAAAATTAGTAAATTTGAATCTTACATTTCCTGTATTTACAGATAGTATACATATAGAAAAATCTTTCCCATATTTTTAGCCATATTTATAAAGATAACTATTAGCAAAAAAATTAACAAATTTAACAAAGAAACAAGATTTTTTCTTTACATTGGCCCAAATTGTCACAATTTCACAATTTTTTCTTTGCCTCCATTTTCAATATTCACTTTCTAGAGGCTCTCCTATTTTCATTGTTCAAACTTAATGCTCAACTTTCAATCTTCACAGGCTCTGTATTTACATGAATTATTCAATTAATCAACAAAATAGTAATTGGTTGGTTTAGTTTACTATAATTTGGTTCTAAAAAAATTTCTCTTTTTCTTTTTTGTTTTTGAATTTGATTTGATTTTACTGTGGTATTCTATTGTTGTTCACTTGGTTTATAATTACGCACTTGTCTCTTCAATTTTGTTAGTGATATTGTTTTCCTTTGAACAATTTTGTGTTCATGTACTTTATTGTTAATTGGTTTTGAAGATATATTCCATTTTTCCTCCCCTAATTGTTTTCTTTCATGTTTTATATTCAAATATGTAGAAGTTGTACTTTTTTTTGAAATCGTTCAATTAAATTAGTTGTTACTATTGGCTCATAGTGTGTATGTTGACTACTTGTTTTAAAAGAGATTATGTTATATGTATTGTTTGTGTTTATGTTGCTATTATAGACTTTTTCAATTTGTTTAGTATTTGACGACCATAAGCAAATACTTATGTTCAATATAGTTGCTAACCATTGCAAACAGAATGATCCTCCTTCAACTTTTCCTTCCACATATGGCTTTGCCATTTGGATAATTTGCAGTTCATAAGGCGGGGCATTGTTTGTAACATATTTTCTTCAAGTACATGTTTTATATAGCTGGGAATATTTGTACTACTACCTTTTGTTGAATTACAAAATTTTTTTGCAATGTACAATCTTAATGATTGAGTATCGAATTCTCCATTCGTCAAATAGGATATTGCATTAAATAGGCTTTCACCACAATTCCTTGTCATTATAGTTACCTTTTTCACTCCATTTAGTTCCATTTCAGGTGCAATATATTGCCAATTACTTTCTAATGTTTGACAAAAATCAAAAAAGGTAATTTGATACTATAGGTCTATAAATTGTTGATTTTTTTTTGCAAAGTAATGGTTCATAATGACCAGAATTTGAATTTTCATCATGAAATAAAATAGAATACATATTTTTTTGAATATTGCTATTGAAATGTAAATACTTTTTCTTTGTAGTTGTTGACCATATCACAATTGGTATGTTCAACCATTTTGATACCCATCGTATGCAAAATGTCTCACCCAAAGTCCTCTATTTTTGTTCTAGTATACTATTGGTTGCAGTTAATCGCATTTTAGATAAATAAGTTTTCAGATCATATAGATTGTGCATTTTATGCAGCATTTCTGGATGTAATTCATTTTGAAGTGCTTCTAATGCATTTGGATGTTTTTTCGATTGTAATAACAAAAATTAATCAACTAATCCATTGCGTAATTCATTTGAAGTATAACGAAAATGAAGCAATACTTGAAGAGTATCAAACAAACAATCCCCTTATTTTAATCAACTAACAATAATTTAAGAGTATCCAAGTGCTTCTAATGCATTTGGATGTTTTTTCGATTGTAATAACAAAAATTAATCAACTAATCCATTGCGTAATTCATTTGAAGTATAACGAAAATGAAGCAATACTTGAAGAGTATAAGAAAATGAATTTAGCTGAAACAAGTTGTTTTTCAAAGCAATATCGATGTTGGGTACATTTTCTTGTTCATATTTCGTACAAGTACCAACGTCAACAATGTCGACCATTATTTAATGTATAATGAGCAGATATTTTAATCTAAGTTGAAAGATATTTATGATATTTAATTAAGAAATGTATGTAAAAAATTAAAAAAAAGTTAAATAGATGTTGGCTGACCTGGAAGTTTATTTGCTGTTTGTAATAGGCAGTTGAGAAGTCAATCTCGTACTCACTTCTCTGAAAATATATTCATCAATTACCAAATGAGTATACTGTAATATGTACAATGGTCCAATAATAATAAGAATAATTAAAACCCTTGTTTACTATTTTTTGAATCTAGTAATAATAAGAAAAATTAAAACCCTTGTTCAGCTGACCTGCAAGTTTAGTTGTTGCTTGTAATAGGCACTTCACAAGTCAATCTCATAATCACTTCTCTGAAAAAAAATTCAACAATTACCAAATGAATATACTGTAATATGTACAATAGTCTTTATTAGACTTGGTTCATCAATTTAGTATAGTTATTCTAAGAGCACTTGTATCAATTTGCCTGTGATTCCAATCTTCATGATGTATATTAGACTAGCTTACTAGTGTACACAAAACCTACTTATAAATGAAAGAAAGAAGTTTGATCGGATAGAAGACACTTTTCTCAATTCTAACATTCATCACAAGGCCAGCTTCATGGTGGGACTTTGTAGTAGAATAAAAGACAATTTTATTATCACAGTTACTTGAATACAAATTCTCAATAATTAAGGCCATCTCAATTATGAAAACAAAGCCACCAAACAATTCACAGCCTCAAGAGGTGGTAGATCAAAGTTATAGTCTCAAAATAGGATGGTGAAGTAGAATCGGAGCATACCAATTCTAGTATTGATGTTGAGGCAAAGAATGAATGTTGTATACAAGAACTTAGACAAAGCCCATAAATTTAGCAACAAAATTTATTGGTACATGAGATTCATGAAAATGATCTAACATGGATTGTTTAGGTTGATCTAAACCGAACAAAAAATTTGGAAATAGCCAAAATCTAAGTTAATTTAAAATGAGGAAGCTATCAATCATTACAATCATAGATATGACCAGAAATGCCATATTGATTGAATTAAGATACTTATAACTTTTGGAAACAAAATTCTAAATTACAGAACATCATAGAAGCCAGATTGAGAAAACTGCTGATCTATGCCTAAGTACAACAAAAATGTCCACAATGCACAGTACATCACAACATAGAGGGCCAAAGTCACTGGCATAAGCCAAAGTGAGCTGCTGCAGAGGAGTTATGTTTAAAATAACATGTCAGAAATCAATTTCCTCAAGGCACTGAAGGTTGGTGTTCTCCTCAGACTGGTCCAAAGCTAATAGCCTATATTTTAGCATAATAATCAAATCACAAACAAAGTTCTTTCATTTATGTTTTCATTAATGTACATCCCAACTCTATTCATTCGGTGTCTATGGGTTTTGTAGTTCAATAGAAATTGATAAAAAAATAGAGAGTTAGTTAAACATTTCAAAAGGCTAGGAGCAAACTCATGAATCTAAGTTCATACATGGGTGAAGAAGCTCTGAATCCCACCAAATTTGCATAGAATTTATTTATATGAAAGCTAGAAATGTTATAAATACTGAGTATGTGTTAAAGGTTATTAGTTTGTTACAATAATGTAATTAGCAAAACAGGTCAATGGGATTCGAGAACAAAGAATAATTCTACAAGCCAACCAAATAATGTCAAAAGTAATGTTGATTATTCAAGCATAGTAATTGATACATTGTCGATGGGAAAGTTTATGTACAGAGAAAACTTAGTAACTTGATATGAGTTTTATTCTTTAGCTGCTTCCAAACTTCTTGGATTGCTTATCCTATAATTCATGTGAGCCAAAACACTATTACCAAAACAGATTACAAGTATCTTCAAATGCAATAACAATTTAAGATCTTCATCAAAGACAAATATTGCATTATATTAAACTAATGAATTCTTCTACCCACCGAGGCACTTCAAAAAATTTCAATAGCACTAAAAATTTGACAATTTTTCAAGTAAACATGTTCAAAGCACGAGGAAATGTGCTCATAATTGTTAAAACTGGAACTGTATGTAGAGGAACAACATTTGTAAAGAGGGTAGAGGAGTAAATGAATAAGAGTCAATTCATAAGTCTTACATCATCAAAAAAATTTGTAAATTGTATAATCGTATACTATTTCAATAAGATTGAAGCAAATTAACATTAGGCGGGATTCATACAATTACTTTGATCTCTAATTTGACAGTCATTTCAATGGCTAATGCAGGTCTACTATAACAGTGGGAAGCAAATACTTATAATAGAGCAGATTATTATTGTAGTAGATAGAGATAAATTAGCCAATTTGATAAGTAAAAGCCAAATTTATGTTTAATATTATTAAACAGAGTATTTATGTTTTATAATGTGTAGGTGCATATTTTTTTGAAAGTATCACTCTAACTATTAACTAACTACTGATTACATGAAATGTATCATTTATAGAAATGTTATAGAAATACTTTAAAACTAAGAAGAAAATAGATTATTGAGCCACCTGTTGAGTGCAGTCAGTTAGGGGAAATATTGATGACTGATCACAGCAGTTTGGGGTTTTAACAGTGTTCCATGGAGTCTCGGGATCTGGACGGGGGACTCGGGACGCGCTCCGAGAGGGGAGACGGGGGGCCTAATTTTGGGGACGTGGGGGGGACGGCGGGGGGACGGCGGCGGGGGGGCGGCGCTAAAATACATAGTACTTGATAATTTATTTAGTAGAAATAGCTAAATTTAAATAATATGATAAATCAAAATTATTAGAAATAGCTAAAAGTAAAGTTAACTATAAATATTTTAAATTTAAATAATATGATAAATCAAAATTATGAATATGATAAATCATAAAAATAATAAAATAATAAAATAATAAAATTTAAATGATTTTTAAATTTAATAATTTATAGTTTTATTTTTAGTTTTTTAATTTTTTACACATGTGTTACAGTTTTTTTTTTTCTGGGGGGTTGGAAGCCCGCGCGGGCCGGCTTCTCACCCCAACCCCAAGAAACAAACAAAATAAAAACAAATAAAACAAATGATAAATGAAAAAGCTAACCTGTGGTAGAAAAAGCCCGAAAATTCAGAAAACTTCAAAACCCTGCTCTCAAAGTCCAGTCCACTTCAATCTCAGACTCTAAGCTCTTACGGCAGCTCTTACCCCAGGCGCACAACATAAAAAATGACCAAAATATCATTCTAAAACAATGCCATGTCAGGGAAACGGCGGGGGGACTTGGAGACGGCGGGGGGACGGCGGACGGGACAGGTCCCCCGTCTCGGAAACGTCCCCGTCCCGAAACTCCATGGGGGGACGCCCCCGGAACTATATGGGTTTTAATATACTTCCTGATCTGATCGCAGACCTATTTGTTATATCAGATTTGTGCTATACCCTCCAGTACAATAGTATTAAAGGCTGCCATCACAGCATATAGGTTGCTGTTTAAACTGACATATTGCTAATTCATTGCAGTTTATAGACTTATGCTACAAAACCTAGGGTTTGTAAATTTAGCCTTGTTTGATGTAATGGAATAAATCAAGGAGGGCATTTCAGAAGTTGTCGAGGTCTTTCGGAGTATTTGCTCCTTACTTGGTTGCAAAATATTAGAAAAATATAAAAAAACCATATATTTCTAAAAATTCTAGTTCAGGGACATTACACTGTCCCCTGTCTCGAGACTCTTTGGAACACAGCTTTTTAGCACACCTCAAAATCCACACTATCAAGTGCACACCTCATCACTAGACATGCACCCCAAAAATAAATTGGAACAAATTTTGAAATTTGAAATCCCCTTTGATCAGGTGCACCCCTGATCATGTTGTTTTGATCTTTGAAATATTTAATTCACTTTTCCTTTACTGCAAGTCTGCTCCTCATCACTGGGTGTGCACCTATGATCATGAATTCAAACTTGAACTTCACCTCTTTCTAGCATACCCCTGTACAAAGAATTGAATTTGCTCTCATCAAGAGTGTGCACCTTAGAATGCAACTTTGGAAACTTCTCTATTAGATGTGCCCCAAGACAAAGAACCCTGCACTTTGAAATTCACCACTGTTAGGCAAGCACCTCACAACTAGACTTTAGCTTAAAATGCTAACACTAGGAAGAGAGGGGTAGGCATATCGGGGCAGAATCTTGGAGAAGAAATAAATGAAGAAATACACCTATTTCTGGAAATGAGATCTACTGTCCTTGAAACCTTGAATGATTGGATGGATAAATGAAGAAATACACCTATTTCTGGAAATGAGATCTGTTGTCCTTGAAACCTTGAATGATTGGATGGAGATAGGACCTAACTTGTTGGGTCAATCTTGCCCTTTGTATTTGTATTTTTATTGCTAGTTGTTATTTAGTTAGTGTGCAAGCTGTAAAGTCTTGATGGATGTAATACAATATATTTTTTTTTAATGATTAATTGAGGTTCTTTTACCTGAATTATAGTCTTTGTTATATTTTGATCCTTTGTGATCCTTAAATTGTTTATTAATGCAATTAATTGATGAAAATTTCTAAATCTATATATTTTATTGTGTTAGTGTCTAGGTCGTTAAGTCTTGATAGATGCAAAACAATGTTTATTCTCTTTTTAAATGACTAATTGAGGTTGTATTACCCCAATTATAGTCATAGATATAATTTGATCCTTTGTGATCCTTTGTTTCTTTATTAGTGTAATGCTGAAATTGGATCCGTTGATAAATTTAACATTCGTTCTTAGGAGTTTCCTCAATTTCTCTGAAATATATTTGTCTTGTATTTTTTTTAATTCTTTTTCTTACAATAATTTTGGTTGTTTGGTTTGTAAGTACGCAATATTATTTTGAATTCAATAAACAATGTTTTCTTTTTGTTGTTGTTGAATTTGAATTTGATTTGAATTCAATAAGTATTATGTTGTTCACTTAGTTTATAATTACACATTTGTAAATCATCAACCATCTTCATTGGCATTTAATACTTAAACCAAACACTAATATGATGAAAAGTACAAGAAGAGAGAAAATCACCTGAGGAATCTCAGCCTCAAAACAAATGGTTAACATTAGGGGGGATTCATACAATTACTTTGATCTCTAATTTCACACAGTTATTTCAATGGCTAATGCAGGTCTATTATAATAGTGGGAAGCAAATACTTATAATAGAGCAGATTATTATTGTAGTAGATGGAGATAAAATAGACAATTTGATAAGTAAAAGCCAAATTTATGTTTTATATTATTAAACAGAGTATTTATGTTTTATAATGTGTAGGTGCATATTTTTTTGAAAGTATCACTCTAACTGTTAACTAACTGTTGATTACATGAAATGTATCATTTATAGAAATGTTATAGAAATACTTTAAAACTAAGAAGAAAGTAGATTATTGAGCCACCTGTTGAGTGCAGTCAGATAGGGGAAATATTGTTGACTGATCACAGCAGTTTGGGGTTTTAATATACTTCTTGATCTGATCACAAACTTGTTTGTTATATCAGATTTGTGCTATACCCTCCAGTACAATACTAAAACATTCAATAACTATTGGATGTCTACAAGTAGATGGAAATTGGCTTCAACAGCCTTAACAAGAAAGTCCATGGAAGTCTGTAGAAAGTCCATGGAAGTCTGTAGTCATTGCTAAGGCTCTCCGTTCACCTAGCAGTAAAAGCAGATGTAGAGCAGGAAAGATTGCAATTCTAGTGAAGTTAGAGGTCGGTATATAGATCAGCTTTACCATGGTGCCTGTCAATTTGTTATTGTCGGTTGTCATGTCTGGTGATAGAATGAGAGAGGAGAAACAGGATACGTAATGAAGAATGCAACCCTAGCTGTTGACTGTAGTTTTGATAACCTGAGTCACAATTGAATATTGTAGAAAGTGAGATAAAAATAACAATCACCCAGTATCTTTGGATTTATTTCTTGTAAAGCAATTTGGTGGGGGTACTGATATAAAGAGCAGAGAGAAGTGGGGTTTGGAGCTGTAGCTCATTCATAAATGCATGCACTGGAACCGAGCTCTTTCTGCAATTGGTGTTTGTAACAGAGTTTGTAAGAGATCAGAAGTTGTGAGGTTTTACGGTCTAGTAGTACTGCTTGCTGCACTGTGGTGTATGATCTAGTACAGTTTTTAGCTAAGGGCTAGATTGTTTGTAATATGTATTGGGGTTGTTGATTAAGGTTTCAGCTGATTCCTTTGTTGTAAGATTTCCAGAAGTTTATAAGTGAGAGTAAGAGTTTGATTGTTTGGTACATGGTTGTGTGGGTGGTGTGGATTCAAGCTTTGATCAGTTCAGTCCTAGTTATTGTGAAGTAATATATCAAGTTTTGGAAGTGAAGTTACAGTTTTTGGGTGATGACTAATTCTGTTCCAATGAGGAAAACACGTGATGAAATGAATTCATCTGATGTTGAAGAGGAAGATTTGGAGCTTGGTGATATGGAAGAGAACATGTCTTTGATCTGTTTGTATAATGAAGAAGGATTAAGCAAAGGGGTCGACAATGATGGTGATGATTCTGTGGTCTTGGCTGGTTTTTTCTCTGAGGATGATGGGATCATAACAGACACAGAAGATATTGTGGGTGATGGTGACGATGAATCGGATTGTGTTAAAAGTACAAGGTCTGATTGCTCCAAACCCAGTAATGGTGGGAGTCGTTGTGCAGGGAAGATTTGGAAAAGAAGGTATCCTTCTAATACAATGCATAAGAAAGTGAAACCATCTAATGCTTCTGCCACTGGAGTATCTGCTGTTTCAGGTTATTATTCATGCCCACCCTCTAGGGATAGTTCTCAAAGCCAGCCAATTGATATAGTCTATGGATGCCATAGCGATTTCAGTGTGCCAAAATCTTATCAAGCATCATCTAGGACCAAAGTCAGAAGAAATCTGTTCAGGGCTAGAGAAGACAGACTTGCTAAGGCTTGGGAGAGAAAGAGGCATCAATTATTATCAGAAGAATTTGGTTTTTCTGATAATAACAACAACAGTGATTCTCACTCCTCTAAAAGGGCTCACGATTCATGCAGTGAAGAGGCCAGGATTAGTTCTCCTAGGCCCGATGCAACTAGAGCCAAAACCTTCACACATGTGGACTTGGATGAATTAAAAGACTGCCTGGACTTAGGCTTTGGTTTCAACTATGAGGAAATGCCAGAACTCTCTAATACTCTGCCAGCTTTGGAGTTGTGCTATGTTATGGGCCAGCAGTTTCAAGATGATATCCACCTGCATCATAAATCCTCCCTTGTATCTACCCTTGATAATAATGCAGATTCACCCAAAAGTGATAGCCTTGGACAATCTCCTATTGGCAACTAGAAAATTTCTAGCCCACGTTAGTAATTCAATTCTTGTTAAAGAAAAATGCCATGAAATCTTAAATATATGAAATGTTTCTGCCTAAATCCATTGGACAAATTTACTTTCTGCTTATTGGGTCTTGGATGTGTTGTAGATTATATCAGACTGTGCTCTAAGACCCTTTTCATCATTGTAAATGTTTGAGAATCATGGGGTTATGTTTACTATTTGAATGTTGAATTTTCACAGTATTGTACAGACAAATTTACAGAAAGTAAGTAATCACAGATATTTTGTTAACATGAAGTCACATGGATCTTTGAAATAGAAATATTCTCTAGTCTTGTGAGATGGTGTATGACAAGGTTACAGAACATTTCTGGTATATAAAGAAGAGAAAAAAGGCAACACCATGAGAAAGTCATTCTTGTACTGTATTATATAAGTGGATTAGCCACCCTGACAATATGTGGGTCTGGTAGAATTAAGCTTCACACATGATCTGAGGACAGGATTTTAGAAGACCAAGCAAATGTGAAGTAAGCTAGAATCATCGAAGCATATACAAACCAACACTTTCAATAACAGTGTGGAAACTGACGTACCAGCACTTCAGTCACCTGGAGATGCAGGTGTGAAGTAAGCTAGAAAATTAGAAATCGTCGAAGCATATATAAACCAACACTTTCAATAACAGCGTGGAAACTGACGTACCAGCACTTCAGTCACCTGGAGATGCAGGGGTATATGGATGAAGACGAGAAACAATATACTATTTCAATATAATAGGATAAAAGAGTAGGGCACCAGAAGACATGGGTAGAGGGAAAGGTATAGAGGCACGGTCCTCATCCTTATATTGGAGTCCCATAGCGACTATTAGTTCAGGTATTCAAAACCCACAAAATTCAGAGACACAAAAAGCATTAAAATACCAAAAACTTACCAGGAAACAAATTGGATACTCATCAAGTTCACCGATGTGCTCTTCACCTCCAGGATAAGAATGTATAGGAGGGGAGATAGTGGGTTTTATAGTAAAGAAAACAATGGTGGAGAAAACAATGACAAGCAATTTACCTCAAGATTCTGCACAAATTTGAGACGATCTCAATCTCTTTAACTTGTTGACTGATCACAACAGTTTGGGGTTTTAATATACTTCCTGATCTGATCGCAGACCTGTTTGTTATATCAGATTTGTGCTATACCCTCCAATACAATACTAAAAAATTCAATAACTATTGGATGTCTACAAGTAGATGGAAATTGGCTTCAACAACCATAACAAGAAAGTTCATGGAAGTCTGTAGAAAGTCCATGGAAGTCTGTAGTCATTGCTAAGGCTCTCCAAGTGAACATATCTAAGCACCTAGCAGTAAAAGCAGATGCAGAGTAGGAAAGATTGCATGATGTCATCCTTGCAGAATTTCAATTGGATGGTATGAGTCAATGCTTAAATAATCGCTCTCAACAACATGGTGGTTAGAGAAATTGCATTGGAGAAGAGCATTAAAAATGAGATGAATCCCAATGATCATATGGTCAAAGCATGCTCTGCAAATAATACCCTTTATGGCAACCTCATCAATGACAAAAACAGATAGGTGTTGATTTTGAACTTGGTCCTATCCCTCTTTCTTCACCAGTGGATAAGTATGGGTTCGTGAAGTCAGAGCAAGTCAATCCTTCTGTTGAAGTCTCAACCAAGTTTAAATTAAACAATGAACAGGAAAGCTACGGAGTTACTTTAGTCCAAATTTATTTTGATCCAGCTTGTGAATCTATGTGTGTAGTGTTCATGCTTGTCAAAGTGTGAAATTTTAGAATAATGTTAAGACTTAATCTAAGTGTATACGGCTAATTTTAGCGTAATTTGATACAGCTAAACCCTCTACTCTCCTTTTTACTTAAATTTGTTACTATTAACATTAAATCGAGAACCTACCTTATTTAAACAAAGTATTATAATGAAACAGTTTAACAAACTATATTATCTTCAAAGATCTTCTGGGTCCTTTGTGGATGTGCTGTAAGGGCATGTGAGTTGCTAATTTTTGTGTAGAAATAATTCACGAGAATACGTGTTAGATCTAATCACACATGGTATGAGGACAGGATTTTAGAAGACCAAGAAAATGTGAAGTAAGCTAGAAAATTATAAATCATCGAAGCATATACAAACCAACACTTTCAATAACAGCGTGGAAACTGACGTACCAGCACTTCAGTCACCTGGAGATGCAGGGGTATATGGATGAAGACGAGGAAAGATATACTATTTAAATATAATAGGATAAAAGAGTAGGGCATCAGAAGACATGGGTAGAGGGAAAGGGATAGAGGCACGGTCCTCATCCTTATATTGTAGTCCCATAGTGACTATTAGTTCAGGTATTAAAAACCCACAAAATTCAGAGACACAAAAAGCATTAAAATACCAAAAACTTACCAGGAAACAAATTGGATACTCATCAAGTTCACCGATGTGCTCTTCACCTCCAGGATAAGAATGTATAGGAGGCGAGATAGTAGGTTTTATAGTGGAAAAAACAATGGTGGAGAAAACAATGGCAAGCGATTTACCTCAAGATTCTGCACAAATTTGAGACGATCTCGATCTCTTTAACTTGTAGTTTTTTTTGCATATAGATAAGGATTAGGCATGCGAATTGCAAGGATAAGGCCTGTGAACTCTAGTTTTTCAGGTGCGAAAGCCTGTGAACTCCAGTTTTCAGGCATCATTTTCGAGGCGAATGAACAGAGGGAATTTTTCCCAAACATTCTAATTACTCCATCACTAGAGAAAACATGCCAAAAAAAACTCCAATAAAATTGGTTGTGCTTAACATGCCCAAAATCCGTCAATAACACTAAAAAGTTTATAGCCAATCACATTGATGAAAAATGTTTTCAAAAATTTATAAAACTAAAAAATTTACATGTTGACTTGAGAAAACAAAAAAAACTTCATTCAATTTAAAATACTAATTTATAATTGGTTGGCAAACAATTTATTAATAACTAGTTAAACAAGTTTTAGCAAAACTCATTGCAATAGTATTGCCTTAACGACAAGTACTAACAAGTACTAATAAAAAAAATAGGATTAAACAATTTGCATGCCAATGGTTTGCATGTCAATGCAAGTCTTTACAATTAAAATTCATAAAATTTAATGAATTTCAAATGCAACTCAAAACAAATACATGACTTCACCTCACCATCATCATTTTCTAAATGTCCTAAATTTTGCTTCTGAGAATATTCATGAATGCTTCTACCATATAACGCTTTTGGATTAATTATATAATATTATATAATATTTAATATAATATTATATTATAATATAATATAATATTATAATATAAATATTACAATATTTATATATTATATTATAATATTTATATAGTATTATATAATATTATAATATTTATATTATAGTATTATATAATATTATAATATTATATTATTAATATAATATAATATAATAATATTATATACATGATTTAATAGAATAATAGAGGACTTAATATTATATAGATGATAGATAATTTGTGAATCAACTTCATCCACCTACATGGTTTATGCGCTTAAGTAATGAAATTCTAAATTTCATTGAGAGTTTGATCCTAGCTCAAGACGAACACTGGCAGCATGCTTAACACATGCAAGTTGGATAGGAAGTGGTGTTTCCAGTGGCGAACGGGTGAGTAATGCGTAAGAACCTGCCCTTGGGAGGGGGACAAGCTTAGGTAGGGGCCCCATGAGCGGGTCTTAAAATCTATGGATTATGATCAAATTTGAAAGAAAAAAGAATAGAGGACTAATAATCATTTATTTAGTTATTTTTATTCGTTTGATATTAGTCATTTTTATTTGTCTGATATTAGTCATTTAGTTTTGATTTTACCTGATGACCAAATTAGTCACTTATAAATGACCAAATTAATCATCTATTTGCAATATTCTACTAGTGTTAGTCATGTGAATAAATTTTTTTAGTCACATAGTCATTTATTTGCCAAATTCTACTAGTGTAGTCCTTGCAGCTTCTTGAACTATTTAGTTCTTCCTCTCAACAACTACATTTTACTGAGGAGTTCTAGGAGCAAAAAGATGCCTCTTTATGACATGCTCTTCACAAAACATATTAAACTCATTGGAGGTGAATTCTCCACCTTTGTCATAACTTAAAAATTTAATTTTTAGGTTCACTGCATTCTCTACCATAGCCTTGAATACCTTGAATCTATCTAGAGCTTGAGCTTTCTCCCTAAGAAAAGTAACCCATTTCATTTTAGAATAATCATCAATGAAAAGCATAAAGTACTTGTCACTATATAGGTATAAATTTGCACCCCTTACACAAATTCCCCTTTTACACTTCCTCACCTTAGAAAACCAAATCCGAAGGAAAAATTCCACATCAGCAAGCTACCATCATTCCACTTGGCATTCATATTTTGCATCGGTAGAATAATATTTTTCAGAGATGCACACGCATTGTGTAGATGTCCACACAATGTTCTTACGTCCCTAATAGAGTCTTGCATCTGAAGTTGGAAGAGGCATTACAATTCTTGTTGGGAATGATTTGTAACATCCCTCTTCAACCAACTGTCTTGAAAATGCCTTATTCTCCTCACCTCACCTTCAAAAAGATTCATTCTTCATGCAACTCAATCCCTTTTGACAATCTCCAAGCATTCACTTCATCTCTTTGGTATCACTTTTTGTAATCTCTTCACTTCCATCACTTCAAGCAGCACTTTGGCACTTCATAGCAGCAACAACAACAGTCCATCAACTCTATAAAGAAAGTGTGGAATAAGCCATTGCAACATGGGCTTGAGTTTTTACAACACCTCTCTTCAACATAGTTGAGGTTATGGTGATTGTTCAATCCTTCTTTCTCCATCATTGGCTAGTGAGCTCTTGGTGGAGATGGTAACGTTTCACTCTTCTCCTTTACAATTTAGTTGAGTAGCTTTATACTATTTTGTAGTGTTATTCATGTACTTTCTCTCTTTACTTCTTTATCATACATTTCTCTATCATTTCTATCTTGGCTGTTCATGGAGTTGGAAACACTAAATCTTGGCTGTTCATGGAGTTGGAAACACTAAAATGGGGGACTGACTGAGGCAGACCCCTATATAGCCCCCAACAATTTTTCCTCTTTCTTATGTTAAAGTGGACATGCATTTTGAGCTAGCTAGAAAATCAACATATTCGCGAGTTTATCTTTTTCACCTTAGCCTTCATATATTTACTTTTTCACATTCATTTGTATCTTTCCTAATTCATAGTTCTATTTTGTTCCCTTAGAGTGAGGTAAGTTAGGGCAGCCTTCCACTCTTGGCTCTCCATGACCTGGGGCCTTGATGTGGTTAGTCCCTCTCTCTTAAACTTTTGGTAAACCTGACATGAAACTATGTCTGTTCATTTGTCAGTGTTGAAAGTTTTCCCTTGTGCCTTGTGATCATCATGTTCCTGAGCATTGTGAAGGTTTATGAGCATCACAACCCAGTCCATGACCTCTAGGTACATTGTTAGGAGAAGTGTGTGACACCTTTCGAGGGATAAGACAAAGGTCACCTCTAGTTTCTCTACGAGCCTTTTCTCTAGACCTATGATGGGTCTTTTAACTCAAGAGTAGTTTTCAAGGGGTGAGGTAGGATTCTCTGACGAGACCGACCATGTCTCCACTCCTCCTACATATCCCACACCATCATTGGTGGATGAGCATGACGTTGTTCATATTCCTTCAAATTATGTCTCTACCCTTAGCAAAGGGTTGGGTGACTTGGAGAACCACTTGCAAAGAAACCCGAAGATGGCTAGGGTTGCTTAGGTTATCAATGAATTAAAGTATATGGTAGGAAAAGACTGAATAGGCATAGAAATCATGGCTAGCCTCTCTAGTTTGACCGAAGTGTGTGCCCTTTCAAATAATGCTAACGTTATACAAGGGACCACTTTTGAAGAACATGAGAGATTAAAATAGGAGTATTGATGCCTCCCACATGTGTTTAAATGGATGACATGGTCCCTTCGATCAACATCCCTTCTACCTCTGAAAGATCTAAGACTATCAAAGTGAACAAGATCCCCTTGGGCTTCAACTTCACTCCTCCCATCACCTCTAGCAGTGGAGGTTTTGGCAGCATGAGTGATGGAGGCTTTGGTAGTGGTGGTGGCTTCAGTGGCAGGGTGGCATTGGTTGAAGTGGTTCTAGTGGAGGTCATGGTGGTGGCTTCAGAAGTGAAGGTGGATACGGTGGATGCCCTATTGGTGGCAATGGTTACGACAGTGGTTTCAGTGGTGGCTATAGTGGTGGTTTCGAAGGTGGCACCGATGGTAGTTTTGGGGGAGGTCTCATTGGTCCTATGCCATCCAATGAGCCTATTCTGAATACTCTCCTTTATAATATGGTTAAGATGTAGATCCAATTAGTGAGTCTCTCCCAAGCTTTTCCCAACCTATCTTCCAACCCTTTTTCTGACATAGCCTACTGTCGGTAGCAATTCTCAATACTCCCTTCCCACAAGGAATGGAGATCCCAAAATTCAAGAAGTATGGCAGAAAAGTGGACCCATAAGCACATGTGTCTGCCTTTAACACCCTATGCAAAAGTTTCTTCCATCACGATGCGTTGATGGAAAAACTATTCCATCAAT
>VDFB02105785.1:59399225-59425430 GCA_007258455.2 Sequoia sempervirens | reverse complement strand
GAGAGAGGGGGGAGTGGGAGAGAGATAAAGGGTAGGGTTTAAGGGCTAAGGGTAGAGGGGAGAGAGGGAGAGGGGGTAGGAGGGAGAGACTTGAGAGAGAGAGGGAGAAAGATCTTATGTTCCATTCATTTATGTTTTATTAATGTGTACAATAATTTTATAATTATATAATACTTAATTTTAAAATTTACATAGTTTCCCATGTAAAAATTCAATGGAACAATTTATTATATAAGTTGCATATAAGTGTATATAATTCTTGAACTTAAGAATTCCATGTAACAAATATAAGTTGTATATAATTGTAATTTAGGCAAAAAAAAATTTAAAAAATCACTACGTTTCAAATAAGGATTGAAAGCATATAATATGGGTTTACATGCAACTAAAAAAAGTGAGAGATGATGCTATCAAACATTCTTGAACTTAAGAATTTTCCATGGAACAAATATATACATATTATTATAATTTACACAAAATGATTTACAACTATGTACAAGTTACTATAAGTTCTCATTTGAACATGTATAGGGTTACAAGTGAACTTGAAAACCATGGATATAATCTAAGTCAAAGATTCTGGTTCAGCCCACTCTTCAATAACATGTAGAATTTTTTGATGATCATCACTATCTAGTCTCCATTTTCTTCGACCACATGTATGTGGAACTGCATGGAGATGTAGAGTGGCAGCAATTATTAAGTGACTATATTGATATACCTTTTTATTAGGTTGATAGTCAACAAAATGAATCCCATGTTGAACAAATTTGACTTGTTTTAGATATGTCCCTTGTACTACAATAGAACCTACATGGTAAACATGTACCTAAGGTAAGACATATGAACGTGTGTGCAATATTTTCATGCACAAGGTTTGTACAATATATATTTAATGTTTATAAAGTAATGTGCACATGTGAATACAATGTATATAAAATTTTAAATTCAAACTCACCTATGGGAAATAACATTCCATCACTTGTTTTAGGTTCTGTTAGCTTATTCCTCTCTTCTATGCAATGCAATAAATAGTAGCTAACCACCTTCGATGTTTTCAGGCTCTGCTATGACTGCAAAAACATCTCCTATACACCAAATTTACACAAAAAAAATCTAAAAAAAAATAGAAATGTCTCTAAAGATCATTAACTAGATATATATAATAATTAAATTATTGAAAACTTACACGTGTACCTTTTCTAACCAATCTTGAAATATGGTCATAATCAATTGAAATCAAAGGAATGTCTTCAAATCTTTCTTCCTCGCCTTCATCATATGTTTCTAAAACAAGTAGTGGCACTGTATCCCATTTACCAACATATCCAAGTTCTTGATTGTCAAGATGCATAGTCGAGTTTCCCTCAATGCACCGCAAAACAAGAGTAATCCCTTGTGCCCACATTCATCCATGGTGACTCATTTGAACCTTCTAACACAATGCAAAGATCTTGTTTTTTCTACCCTCTGCATCCATGCATCGATCTTCTATCCACACCTAGATACATATGTACAACAAAAACTTTATGTGAACAAATAAATATGTATATATATTTTAAATTTTAAACAAAATTCTGTACTTTTTGATTTAATGTAATTTATACATATCCGATATCTCCCAAAACACTCTATGTGAATGTGTCGGTTTGTTCTTGAAGATGTGCCAACGACATTTGATGCAAAGTGTTTCTTGCACCATTCAACAACATCATGTGCATTGTCTAGACGATCTTTTGGATAACTCATTTGATGCTTTCTTAAAGCTCGTTTGATGCAAGCTCTTGCTCCATCATGCTCACCCTTTCCATGCCCACTCTCAAAAAAACTCCAAACATGTGGTATTTTGTAGATTTTATGATATCTACAAGTGCATAGAATGGCCATGAAGATTTGAATTGTGCCGCATTAATCCATCCCACCATAAAAAAATGATTCTGACACCGCTTCTCAAATTTCAAAAAATATTGTAAAGCAATGTTGGACAAAAAGTGTTCCATGCTCTTTATCATCACTAATATAAATGTGATATTCTTTTTTAATGAATTGTTCTTCATTTGTACTCTCAACACCATCCAATTCTGATTGTGCATGTCGATAACACACATGAACCATAATAGTTATTTAATTTGAAAAGTAATACTCTGATTGAATCTCCTTTTGATGTACAAAGGAGTAATTTTCTGAAAAGTCAATTCATCGATAGAACTGCCTCCATGTGGAGGGAGTATCTCTCAATGTTTGAACGTTGCTCGCCACTCTTACAAGAAATGAATGATGTGCGTATGGTCGTATCAATTTTCAAAAATCTTCCATAAATTTTCCAATGAAAATTTCCTCTTCTACATAGATCAACCCTTTGTGACTTTCCCAAAATTTGTTTGCAACTTTACATACTTGTACTTGTGTCAGTAAAATATGTGAATAACTAATAAGCCACACTTCATCAATGAAACATTACATCAAAGAGAATCCAAATAACAATCTATGAGAAATTTAAACAAATAAACTCTCTAAAAAAATACTTACCTCTTGTAATTTACTATCTTTGTTAGGTTAGTATCCTCAATTCTTGAAGAAAATTTAGCCAAATTTCCACATGTCTCACAAATTCCTTTTATGCAGTTTATTTGAGGTCCATTTTCATGATCACATAATATAGACTTTATGAACAAACTTGCCTATTTAGGAGGTGCATTTTGAAACCCACATCTTTCTTCTCTCATCTTTCGAAACACTTGATAGTAGAGATCAAATTCAATATGATAATGACAACAAGTTTTAAAAACCTTGTTTATCTTCACATAATATGGACTTAACCTTTGAAACATTGTTTGCCCAATCTTTATATGAGGATATGCATTACAAAAGTTCATATACATCTCAAATTGTGTTATGTCTAGCCAATGTTTGATATGATTTTCATAAATACTAGGTCCAATCCTATATCTCATAACATCTCTAGTATTTGATGATGGATGAGTCTGATCATGCCAAAAACTTGAGACCAAGTTCCTAACAACATCTTCAATCCTGTTAGAATGGGGAGCTCTACACATAATTGCCCAATTGCCTTCTAAACTCTCATCCAAAAACTTTCTCTTTTTCTTATATTTTATCAATGTGGCTCTACTATAACCAATTTCAGTTGAAAGTGCTAACATTTTTCCTTTTCTTGCTATATCTTGATGTACAATAGATGTCAACATCACCCTTCTTGTAGTGGCCTTATCCATAGTTCGAGATCCTTTCCCAATGGAATCTAAACCCTTTTTAACATTTTGAACAATATCCTTTGTAATCCCATGTGTTTCTTCTTATTTTACATTGCCTACACCCAAACAGTCCAAATATCCTCATCAACAAGCAAATGTGATAACAATTGGGTTTCAAGTGTATCAAGATGATTGAAATGATGATTGATCATTCCATTTACAGATTTAGTCATTGGACCTCTTTCTTATTATAAGGCTGGCTAATATTTGAGTTTCTCCATATCCATTTCAAGTAAATGATCTAAATTTCTATGAGAAATTTGTTTCCCACCTTTTCAGCTAGTTTTATATGCTCTTCCATACTTGTAGGAGGAAGTGATCCCGACCTCTCTCCAACATGCATTGTTTGAACTTGTGCCTCCTCCCTATCTTCAAGGACCATGTGTTCTTGAGTGGATTCATTTTATCCAATGTCTAGATTTGCCTCGACTTGAGCATGAAAACTTCCTGCTTGTTGAGCCCTTCCTGGCAATATGTGTCACAAAAATATTTTGCAAAACAAAAGCGCAGGAGACATGTTAAAATATATAAGGAAGTTTATGCATGCAAGCAAACAAATTACGTGCTCATGATGAGCTATAAGTGAGAGAAGTTTGTGCTATTTTTATATGCTCATCCATACTAGTAGAAGCGCAGCGGATCTTGACCCCCTCTCCAACAAGCATTGTTTGAACTTAAATTCTCCCTAACTTCAAGGTCCATGTGTTCTTCAATGGATTCGCTTCATCCAATATCTAGATTTGCCTCGACTCCAGCTTGAGTGAATCCCTAGAGATAAAACAAACATAAAATAATTTGAGAACATTGAAGTGATGAAAATAAAATATAAAAGACACAAACACAAATATTGAAATGAATTGGCTTAATGAATTGGAGTCAAGGATCATATAAACATTGCAACTTGTAGGACCAAGATGACTTGAGGATATTTAAAAGTATTTATAGTCATTCAAGTGCAATGATGGTTAGAAACCTTCAAAGTAAAAGTACTAAACACACACTTGAAAAGTGAGAGAGAGAAGAAACAAGCATGTACCTTGTTTCTTTCTATGATAATTTTCCAAGTTTTGATCATGCCTCTTTTGTTCTTCTTTTGACAATTTTCGTTGAGATGCATTTTTTCTTTTTCTTTGTTGTCCCATTTTCTTCTTCAACTTAAAGATGACTCTAAACAATTCCTCTACCAACATAGTTAAATTATCCTCCAAATTTTGCCTTGATTGATAAAAATGAAAATTTGTCGATCTCCAATATTTTCCTCCTTGATAAATGTGCAAAAACTTCTCCAAAATCTGTGCTCCAAGTGAATCAAAATTATTCAAGTGTACATGGAATAACTAGATCCTAGTTTAAATGAATCAAGTAGTAAACAAACAATTTATTTCATTGTGGAGTTTGTTGTTATTTAATTCATAGGTATGCACAACATATCTAGTAATTTTAGAATTTTGTTAAAGTGTCAAAAATGCATAAATATTAGAGGTATAATTTGAATTGAATTTCAAGTTAGTTGTTGAAAATGTATAATAGAGGTATAATTTGAATTAAATTTTCTTAATTAAATATTTGAATTGAATTTAAAGTTACTTGTCAAAAAGATTATATCTTGTTCTCAACTCAATGGTTCATGTTGCTTAAGTCATTTTTAAAAAAATATTTATTGTGATCAACATGAATGAACTTAATTATAAAATGGCATTGATTTCCCTAAAATTCTACTAGAGATCAAATGTATATTGAATATAAGGAAATGTAAGTTGTAAGAGATCATAAAATAAGAAAACATGTATGTATATTGAATATTTAAAGCAAATGCATACATATATTACATGTAAACATGTTTAAACCATAAGCAGACACATGTACATATATGTAAAGGGATTCAATACATATAATAATAAAACATATTATAAGAAAAGAGGAAAATGTATGTATACATCATATAAAAAAATATATGTACATATATCATAAAATAAAAATGTAAATTAAATATCATCAAATGTCAAATACTAAAGATCAAAAAATAAGTGAATGTATGTATATCATATAAGCAAGTGTAAGTTAGAGATCATCAAATATCAAATACTATTTTAAAGATCATCATATAATCAAATACACATGTGGTAAAGATCATAAATCTAGAATGCATGGCCTAATATGAATATCTACTCCTAGAAGAATGGCCATCTGAATGAGAACAGTCCTTCTTTGATGGATGTGCTGAGCCCTACAAATAAAATTGTGTACAAGATGTGTTAAATACATATAATTTATATTAAATAAATTTTATGAAATTTATTTTTAAATGAACTTGTATTTTTAAATATCAATCTAGAACTTTTATTTATCTATGCATACATAAATATATGTTTTATGAAAACTCACATGTCCACTAATAGTAGATTCATCCATAGAGTCACATTGATCATGCACACGATCTAGACCAAGGCTAGGAGTGATATGAGGTATGTCCAGCAGTAGCAATATATATACACATATATATCAACTTACATGAATATCTAGTTAAAAATAAATTTAAAAAATAATGAATAAAGAATTGAAACATGCACATGCACACATACATGCACATCATCTGATATCGGATGACCTAAGTCCTCTGAAACATTCGCCTCCACCATATCCACCAAATGATCAAGCGACGAATCAACATCTACATCCATCTAATCTATCCCATTTCATGCCATAAATGATGAATGTAGAGGACTATGAAGGTGAGATGGCATCAGTGATGATGAACCAGAACCAATCAACATATCAGTAAAACCCATAGTCTATGCAACTACCGTATTAACTGTAGGTGGATCCTGATGTGCACTAGTGCTCAGCTGAGATTGATGGGATCCTGGAACTAAATGACCTCTATGTCTCAAATGATCTCTAACATGCTCTATACCGATCCCATTATCTAATGCAATGTGGGCATATGCCTCCAAGAGGTCTTCAGCCAAACAATGCAGAGTCATGCGTGACATATATTCTGTAAGTGCATCAAGATGTGTAGGAGTAGGGATGACAGCCACTATAAAAGGATCCATGGTGGTCCACTATGCTGAAAATGGTGTGGATTAGGAATGTCTAGATATCAAATACTGACCTATACAATCATTAGATATCCTAGTGGTGGCAGCCACAATGTCACCTATAGTATCAATTGCTTCATTTTGGAAAGCAATAACAACCTCATCTGCTATGGGGGCTAGAGCTAGGGTGAGAGTAGGAGACCTGTCACCAACCAATACCCTAAACACTAGGGGTGGTCTATCTGCTCAATGATAGGTGGGCCTATCAGCAATACCACCATGCCCCTGACCAACATATGGTGGAATGTCTAGGTAGTTAACTTTGAGGCCCAAATGGACCTCACCATACAACTGCTGAACAAAGTACAATGGAATCTGGTCATTGGTTGGGTATAGACCATGTGCTATGAGAAATCGTGGGTAGATCAATGAGGCCATAGCATGATCGACACATCTACTGACCTGGTATCCCCTAACCTTATGCACATTTTGATAAAATGGAAAACAAGTGTCTTTTATCATTTCTTTGGTGACACTATCTTGTATTTGTTTAAGGGGAACGTCACCATGTACTTCTTCCCACATGCGGGAAAGAATAGCAGTCACTCTGTCTGGGGAATATGCACTAGTCCTCTCAAGTTCATCTTTTAGTTTTTCTAGACTATGCAATATTAACATGCATGGTTCACTATATATCCTGGGTTTGCACCACGTGCTAATGAATCTCTCAATTTTTTATCTCATTACTAGTATTTGCAAACAAAGAATCTAGCACAGGTGGAACATGATCTGCATTTTCCATGATATATATATATATATACAGTACACCTAAAAAAACAATGAGACTTTGGTAAATAATATATATCTAGATAAAGAGAATACAAATCTAAAATAGAACTTGTAATAATTCATCTACTTATCAATAATATTTCCATACTATTAACTTGATTTAAAAAGAATTGGAAGACAACTATAATCTATAACATAGCATCCTTAAATGGTTCAAAATTTAAATGAAACGATGAAAGAAAGAAAGAATACAAAGATTAAAGTATAAAATCATTTGAAAATAATTGGGGATAAAAATATTTATCTAATAGTTGTTAACATAAATGAACTTCAATTATATAGCCAAGAACATAAAAAATTATAGATTGGAAAGCAAAATAAATATCTCATATTACTTGAATCAAATCTAATAAAGTTTGACTTCATTGCATACTTGTTATAAATATCTCACATGAACCAATGAAACTCAATGTGTCTCCAAATTACATAAGAAGAGAGAACCTAAATGTGAAAAAGAAAAAGAAAAGAAAATCCATCTTTTTGTAATGAGTTTGTTAAAATTTAAAAACATTCAAGAACCCCAAAATGGTTTGAAATTGATGAGCATAATAGAAATTCTTGAAGGCAAGAGGTCATCACAAACCATTCGGTTGTGGGCTTCAAAAAATTTCAATGAATGGTTTTCCAATAAGATGTATTAACAAAAATATTCCAAATTTGTATACAATTACTAAAGATGTACAAAATGAGACCTTTACTAAATAAATTTTAAAGATTCATATAAACAAAAAGTTTGATTGAAATAATATTGTTAAAAAAAAAATTAATGCATTAAGTTCTATTGTAAATAATAGTAAGGAAAAAGATAAAAGAGTTGCTCACAGACTAATAACATCATTAGTAACAAATTAAATAATTAAAAAGGCTCAATTATTAAGGTAAACTTGTCTCAATTATTAAGGTAAACTTGTCTTGAATTAAGCCTAAATCGTAAAACATTATCAAAAGTACTATCAATAAGATCATGATTAGAAAGTCCTATTGAAAATCATACTTGGGCTTTTAGCAGTAGGCTTCCATGAGTCGATAAGAAGCTAATTAATAGCACATAGGATGAAATTCAACAATTTTGACACTTTAACTCTAGATTTACATATGAGGTTGGAAACAACATTTTTTATACTCTACCTAGGCCATGATTTTTTTATCAGTACGAGGATTTAATGATAGAAATACATCCATTATTGTTGAGTTAAAATTAGGTTAAATATTATTTTTCTTAAAAAATCACTTTTATATAAATGTAGGTGTTTTGGAGAACAAAGCTATAGTATGAATAAGTGATTGACATCGATGGCTATAAATTTCAAGGTGGGGACATTCAGTATAATTCATAAGGTGTTATAATATTAAATGATTTCATTGTTTAGTTAGTTTTAATCAATGTTATATGATTTATTAAACATTTTTTTAATATTTAAATGTAGGTGTTTTGGGGAGTCTAGCATTGATAGATCTAGCTCATTGAGAAAGGATATAGGTAGAGATGAAGAGTGACCTTGACAAGGATTGAGACATGGATCACCTTAGGGTGGTAGATATGAGTGGAACATATCCATAGAGAAGGATAGGAGAAGAGGATAGATATAGAAAAATGTGATCAACATAGATTAAATAACAGATAAAGCATAAATCAAATACTTTAATAGTATAAAATATAAAATGTAACTAAACATTTGTGGGTTTGCATCCCACCAAACATGTCAATTTGTAAGCATTGAATTTAAATAAATGAGACACTGACGAAAATAAATGTAGACTTCAAATTGAATTAAAAAATTGCCTATAATAGAGTGAAAAGATGAATTACACAAAAAATGAACTAAAATTATAATGAAATACACAATAAATTATCATGAGTTTTTAACCCAATTAAAATGTGGCTACTATTATTACCTAATTAACTAATTTATTTATTTAATGAAATTTCTTAATTATTTTGATCAATGAATTGATTGAATTACACAATCAATTATCATGAGTTTTTAACCCAATTAAAATGTGGCTACTATTATTACCTAATTAACTAATTTATTTATTTAATGAAATTTCTTAATTATTTTGATCAATGAATTGATTGAATTATTTTCAATTTTTATCTAATTTGATTAAATATGTTAAATAATTTGATTGAATTACACAATAAATTATCATGAGTTTTTAACCCAATTAAAATGTGGCTACTATTATTACCTAATTAACTAATTTATTTATTTAATGAAATTTCTTAATTATTTTGATCAATGAATTGATTGAATTATTTTCAATTTTTATCTAATTTGATTAAAGATGTTAAATAATTTGATTGGTATATAAACTAATTTTTCATAATTTTCATTGAATTATATAGGAATAATAGATTAAATACTTGGATTTATTTTAATTTATTTCAATATTTGTGAGAGAATGATTCATTTAAATATTTGGTTAATTTATTCTACTTGATTGCATACAACCATGTGTAAAATTTACAACCATGTAAAATTTATTCATATGTTGTTTATTAAGAAAAAATGTCATAAATTATATTTCTAGAAATAAAAAGCACTACAAATATGGAGGGAAAAAATTAAATAATCTTAACATAGCAAGGATTTTACAAAGTGATAGATAATTTTCTCAAAAGAAAAAGTATGTGTTGTGCACAAGACAACAAACTACTTTTTCATGTTTTTTGATGTCTAAATATTTACTTTTCATAGATGTTTGTGAATACCACATAAATTGAGATGCAGGATTATTTTAAAATCTTGACATGCATCTTAAAGTGGAAAAAAATGTAATGATAAAATTTGCATATCCATATTATTCCTATATATATGGAGCAATATTGTGCAAAGTGGTAATAATTCCCCTAGAGTTTATGACCTATTATATACACATAAATCAAACACTTGAACTCCATTTTTTCCTTACACACATCTTATCAAAGCATTTTTCTGACACATATCCACATATCCACACAGATCCACTTTTCCTAATGAATCTTATGTTTATGTCTAATGGTGGCATGTGGAAGGATAAATATGGCTATTGAAAACTTTACCATTATCTTGAAAACTAATTATGGCTATATAATTATCTTATTGTAATGAACCTAAGTTCATTCGATAGATATTAGTGAAGTTGAATTAGGAAGCATGGATTGTGCTTTATTATACACATTTTATGTTTAAAAATATGGGTCTAATTTTTGCGATATTGAAAGTCAGTTAAATTTCTTCAATAGTATATCCAAGGTATAGGGACATATTAGTGGTAAGAGTAGTGTAGGATAAAAAGGAGAATGTATAAAGAGGGGAAGGTCTAGAAAGGTAATGACAGATGGTAATGGAAGGAGAAGTTACACTATAAGGTTAGATTTTCATAGGATAAGCAGGAATGGTATGAAGAACATATCTGTATAGGATAGTGCTAGTAGTAACAATGGTGTGAACACATATAAAAGGATGGGAGATAAGAAAAATACTAGTGGAGAGAAAGGCGGTAGGACATGGGTGGTGGATTCCATGGAAGTGGTAACTATAGTATGATAGGAGGAATCATTATAAGAGGATGAAGGGTAGATGGATGCATAGAGGGTACAACATTATTAAAATCCATTAGAGTGGTAATATTATGAATCTAGTATTAATTCCCTAAGGATAGCCACCTAATACATTATATAAATTACTAGCCAATGAGTGAGGATATTTAGGGTGGAGAGGTGCATCAATACGTAATTATCAATTTAGGAAAATATCTTGTTTACCAACATATGTATCTAAATCATAGTCTCAAGTGATCATTATTTTTCATCTTCTTTAATGTGGCTCTTTATATGGTTGTCATTAGCTATTTATATGGAAAAATGATTCAATCGTCATTTTATTTGCTAGTCATATTAGAGTTAAGATGAAAACTCCATAAAACAAGATTTTAAAGGATATTAATTTAACTAGATAAAAGATCAAGGAAAACACTCTCAAACATGCAATATACCCCAATTGCTTAGACAATGCATATATAAACCAAGTCAAGGAATATAATGTTGAAATTTGTGCCAAATTTGGTGCCATTTTTAGGTCATTATTTTGGCTCATGGCTTTGGTTAAACCACACTTTCTTTATGGTTTAAATTTTTTCTATTTATGGGTGCTTGAGATGGAGAAATCATAATGATTTTGTAGGTATCATCATGCTACTAGAAATTACTCCATATTCACATGTTTAAATGATACTACTATAAGGGTATGCACATGAATATTTTATTGTAAATGATATTATTATCAAATAATATAATTGGTTCATGTTTTTGGTTGTGAGATTTTTCTTCCAAGAGGATTTTCCCATGTACATAATTATGTTATAAATTTATAATTTATATATTTTTCTTGTAACTAAAATTAAAAATATTTATCCATAGCTTTGATTGTTGAAATGGGAAGGCATATTTCATTTACACAAGACAAAAATATATGCAAAACGAGGAACAAAATACTATATTGAAAATGGTTTAAAAACTTTCAAACAAATGCAATTTGAATTCAACAAATTTTTAAAAAAATTGCATTTAGGGTTTTGAAATTAAACAAATAGATGCATTTTTAACTCTAAAAAATAAAATTTTAAATACCTAGTGCTCAATAGTGCTCGATATGCAAACTGGAATGATGAAATTTGAAGAGACGAACTTAAATTTGTTTTTTCCAAAAAGAAAAACCTCTATTTGGTTGTCGTAACGCTCTCGGTTTGCCGCACGCACTAGGGACAGTGACTGGTAAAACAACGAAGTAAACGTGACAGGTTAAAATGAAAGAATTTTTAGTTTTTGTCATATTTAGGGGGTTCAGTCAAACCCATGTTCGACCAAACCTATTTAAATATGTTTTTCTATTTAGGTTTTCTTTGGTTCGGTTGAACCATGGGTTCAGCTGAACCCAATGGTTCGATTGAACCAATTCTTTGGTTAGGTTGAACCATTGGGTTCATACAAACCCATTCAATATGGTGAAAAGAAAAAATGAAAAATTTCCTTCCTCTTATAAAGTGTAAACCACTATTCTAAAGCCACCCCTACTAGTCACCATATGTTTCACATGTAGAGTATATTGCCTTCGACATTGACAAATACAATGAGCTTTGAAGTATATGCAATAGGATTTAGAACCTTGACCCTTATAAGGACACTAAAGAAAGGACTTAATAAACAATCTATGCCTTCATCAATCATGCCTTTATGCAAACCTCTTCCATTGTATACCTTTAAGTATCAACACTAGATTGCATTCCTTGTTATGAATCAAAGGAGACATCATCACCTTCAAATGAATGATGACTGTCCAATGAGTATATGAATGAAAATACCCCAATACCTCTAATTGATCAATCACCAACCCAAGTAACCATGAAATGAATAAACATGTACCTTTTCCATGAAGGAACTAAACCCTCAACACCATGAGATGAACAACAAATTATTATTTTTTCTTGAAGCAACACTATCAACACCATACAATGATAATGATGGATGGGTAAATAGCATCAACACCATGAATAGAATAATGAGTGAGCAATGATCACTTTTGCATCAGTGAAAAATCAACACAATGAACCATGAAATAGGTGCCTTTACCAACCTTTACAATGCTTTGACATCTTTGACATCTCATGCACCTTAGGCATCAATTGAGATCAATGACAAATCAAACCAAAAAACTCCCCATTTGTCATTGATGGTAATTCCACAAACTGTCAAATCAACATCTCCCACTTTGACATCAAATTACAAAGGAATGCATACTCCCCCTACAAAAAGATAAATCTCCATTAGAAAACTAGGAAGTGTCATTTTCATATTATCTACACACTGATATTGAAGTATGAATGATTGGAAATCTATATTATATCAATAAGGTTGAATGTAACTTAGAATACACACTAAGCATATCAATGTCAAATTTAGAAAGACTATCATTACATTCAAAAAATTATCTTCAAGGGACTTGAGTGAATCTACCATCACTATCATTGAAAAACATGATTCAAGGAAAATCACCATTGTATATCACCATCAAACTGGGAATTTCATTATTATTTGTCCCTATACTCTCAATATTTAAGATTTTCATTAATTGTATAGGAACTATCATACCCTCTACTTGTCATTTGAGCCATATATATCACTAAATGCATAACATCATTGTGCAAGAGCAATATTCCAATAGAAATTACTATCAAAAAGATATTATTGCAAGAGAAACTATCCAAAAATGACTACACTTACGAATGATAACTAAGGAAACAATGTAGCATTGTCAAAGCATTAAACAACTAACCAAAACTTAACATGCATTGATTCCACTATCATAAAGCATTGCCACACTATTAGCAAAAGTGCATCCAAAAGTGCATGCATAAAAAATGCATCAAAAGATTGTATTTACTCACCAACAATACTGTTACTTTGTATAATCTATATAAGAAAAAAGGAACTTTAACCTTCATCACTCCATACAAGTGCTACTTCATGGAAATATTGTCTACATATTGGATAAATAAGCTATCAATAAAAAAAACATCTATCACTACTATTTCTAATACCATACCCTTGCAAGCACCCACTATCATTGACCATAGAAATTAATGATTCAATGTGAAACCGCCACAAACACTTATACCAAATCAATGAAGCACCATAATATTGTTAATGACAAGATGACTGAAAGGACTGAGAGAAAACATCACTAGCACCATACCTTCTATAGCAAGATCCCTCAAGTCAATGCATCAATGTGTAAGAGCAAAAGAAGGAATAACATTGTGAGACTGTGACTACTGAGATATGCACTGAACATCACAGGAAAAATTGGATTGAGATTCAATGAATATCATTGTTCTTATGTTGGTATTTTTACCAAACCATTGTCACCTTGTATGCCAAACCTATCGCATTGTATAAACTGCAAACTGTCACCTGCTCCTTCTTGGACAAATAGCAACTTTTCACTATATTTTTCATTTTTGACCTTGACTTTACAATGCTACTCAATTTTTTCACTCCTATGGACTTTGATTATATGATTCATTTTTTATTACATAGTTTTGAAACTTTAAATGTCATAAGACTATCATAGACAACATGCTCATTGAATATCCTTTATCCTTCATCTCATCAATACTGTACAATTTTACTCTTTTTAACTATCATTTTATTATCTAAATGAATGTAACATTCTTTGAGCAACACAAGAAGAATTGTACAAGTTCATGTTTGATATTAAAATTTGTGCTCACACTGCCTTTTCACCAAGCATGGTCTTTGCAAGCTTTGAAAACACTATCTTCATTATTTATGCAGAGATGTAAGAGATTTTCCTTTTGACATTGAGTGTCCTTTTATTTTACTTCATGGTCTTCTGTGAACTATTAATGGTCTTCTGTAAACTATTAATTTTATTAGCTACCATAAAATCAATATCAGTTTACTTGGAAAAATAGCATTCCCTTGTAGTGTCGAAAAAAGGATCCATTGACATTTTTCATACTCATTTTCATCCTCCTTGTGGATTTTGGCTTAATGCTACCTTCATTTAGTTTTTTAATGTGGATAACACATTCACATTAGGTCTTGGAACCTTGTGAACTAATGGAAATTAATGTTTCCTTGCAAAAGTGTTGTGAAGTGTTGTAACACACTTTCACACTTTTCTAGGGTTTTATCAATTCAAACATAATTTTAATCATGATTGATCTTAATCATTCTTTATTTGAAGTTTTGTAAAGTTTTGTAACACTCTTTCATGTTCCTTTAGGCTTTTCATTAATGATTTGGATTTCTTATGCTTTAATTGGCCCCATTTCACATCCACAAGCCTCATTTATTGCATCTTTTTTAGGGTAATCTGGACACTAATTAGTAACTGTATCAATGGGTAAATTTCTGGATTAGTTTATCAAATGAATAAAAAATAATAAACTCAAAGAAAATAATGAAGTGCAAAGGAAAGTAAATGAAAACACAGAAAATAGAATAATCTCACCCAGTGTCTTCAATCTCCATGGTTGATCTCCATTACACCTTCTAACTTGTTGATTTGTGTTGCCCTCAGATTGAGTGTGTAAGCAATCTTGACTATGCCATTGTCCTAAACAAGCTTTGAAGGATTTGAATCTTAAATTCCTATGCCTATGACAATATGATAAATGAAAATAAAAACTATGAATGCTAAATGACTATAATGCCTATATTAATGAAGTGGTGGATTGAATCCTAAATTATGAGTAAAATTGACATTTTATAGAAAATGCAATTTTAAATGGACATACGAGATCGACTCTTGACAGAAACCTAAAATTAGAGGACAAGATTAAATCTGACCATCCCTAATTAGGGTTAGGGTAAAATCCTTAAGTGAGTGATCAAGATGTCATCTCAGAAAATCAGATCAGCGGTGGAGAAAAGATGAGATAATTAATTTCAAAAATAAGGATTTTCAAAATTAAGAAGATAAGAGATAGCTTGCTTTGTGAGATTCCAAAAATCAAAAAGATAAAAGGTGGAATGAAAAGAAAATTTGATAAAATCAAGAAACTACTTGCTTTATTTGATTTTAGAAGAAAGCTACCAATTTGAATTAAATCCAATCAAAATATGGATTTTGTGAAATAATAAATAATCTTTTCAGATTATTGACCAAAATGGATTGTCAGTTAAGATTGTGATGACATTTTAAATAATTTCATTTATTTAAAATGAGAGGAATATTACTTTTGACAATTAAATAATTGAAGATAATTATTTAATTTAGAAGATAAGATTAATTAAATAAATAAATTAATCAATTCATTTAATTAAGACAATTAGTGACATATTAAATAAATAAATAAAATTTATTTATTTAATAATCAAGAAGAAATATATGATGAAGGGTAATTAAATAAATTAAGAAATTTATTTAATTAAGGGAAGACTTAGACAATTAATAACGTATTTAATAAATAAATAAAATTTATTTATTTAATAATCATGAAGAATACAAAGACATGAATTAATCAAACAATTGTGAATTATTTAATCAATAGTTGAATGTGGACAAAGGACATAATTAAATTCCATAATTATGCTAGGATGAAAGTGGTAAAAATGAAGCTTGCAGGCCTAGGTCATTTTTAGGTGTCTACATTTTTCCCCTCTTTGTCATAATGTCGCTTGTCGCATTATGACAAAGAAAATAAGTTGAAAATATGCCCCAGTGCAAAATAAGATGAGGAAGAATGATGATGAGGGTTGCGGTATGCCCCCTCGAGAGGACAGATAGGTTCCAAGAATATGGGTGTGCTCTCGAAATTAATGAGAAGACTAGAATATGAAGAGACAAAGAAATGTTAGTGCAAAAGATATGGATGATGATATGGATGCGATGCCTATATGAGATGGGTGAGAGAAGATGACATGACTAAAGAAGATGCATTTTAGTTCCTAGACCAAATCCTTCAAAACATTGACATAGGACTTTAATATTTATTGCTCTTAATCATTAGTGGGCGGTAAAAATGACACAAATGGACAACAAACACCATGATATGACATAGACCAAGGTGTGCAAGGTCATCCATTTGAAAAACATACAGTCATAGACAAGGAATGTCCTAACTCATACTAAGGGTCATGTTGCCCCAGTCTTTTTGTGAAAACAATCCATAAACAATAGTCACAGAAAAACAAAATAGGTCAGGAGACATCATTGCACCTCTAAATCCTTCATGGGACATCCTCAGGTAGCTAGTAACATGACCAAAAGATGAGACAATAAAAATATATGACAAAATAGCCAAGATAGTCAAAAGATAAGCCATGATAGACTAGAAAGATAAACAACCATTTTATTTTGTTTGCCAATGTTTTTTTTCCAAAGATTGATTTCTTGCTAGTTTGACAGTTTTGACAGTTTAAGAGTTTTTCCAATTTGATGGTGCTGACAGTTTGACGGGGCCCATTATCAGGAAGGACACATCTTGAAAAGGCAAAGGACATTTTGACGAGGTCTAACTCCAAGAAGGACACATCTTGAAGAGGACCAAAGAGTGACGAGACTGACATTGTTTTGACTAATATGTTTTGGCAAGTTGACTGATATTGACTGTATGATTTATTAGACTATGCTGTCTAATTTTGACCAACTTTGACGTTGACGTTTTGAATGACTGTCTTGTGTCTGAGTTTGACTATGTCTGACTTATTTGACCGATGTGACGATTGTGACAAATGCCATGATTTTATTTGGACCAACCTAAAAAGACTAACCTAATGTCTTAGGGACTCATCGACTGATGGCCTTGCCTATGTAGCAAATGCACAGAGACAACGTAGTTCGACAATGACATGGACTGACTGACATGACTGACTTTGACAAGAGATGACCTTGTGTTTGCATTTTTCGAACAATCTAATGTTTTGTTGTGGTTTTCTTTAAGACATTTTATGATTTTTAGGTCTTTCTTCGGGACATTTTATGATGTTTTTGTCTTTTTTCAAGACTTTTTGCCATGTTCTTGGTCTTTTTTCATGACATTTTATGATTTTTTTGTCTTTCTTAAGGACATTTTATGATTTTTGTCTTTTTTTAAGACTTTTATGATGTTTTTTTGTCTTTTTTTTTCATTTAAGAGGATCATGACAAATGCATATGACTAATGCCTACACATGAGAATCCAAGGACAAACATGATTGTGCCCCTAGTCAAGCTGAATACCAATTGACAGGTGATGACAACATTGTTTGACGTGGGAAAGACGCATCCTAAAACAACGTGAGGATGATGATGATAATGTGATGAAAGTATGGGAGTCTATAGCCGGGCTAGGAATGCAATCAAGTAAAATTTTGGATAATGTGCTTGTATGGATTAGACTCATTGTATTTGGAATGATTTGGCTAGGACTAGATGGGATGATGATTATCCTTAAATGGTTTGACAAGGGAAAGCCAAGATAGGTGACAGGCATGAAAGGATAGAGGGTGGCCTTGGTAAAAGATGAGAGACATGAGACTAATGGAATTTTCATATGATTTTCAAGGACTATGTCGTATAAGGACAATAAGACTATGATGGTTAATGACCCGATGTTTCATGAATCGTGTATGACTGAATGATAGACATGTCAAGAGTTTTCCCAAAGCATGATTTATGTGTTCCAGTTTTATGTCAAGACCAAGGTAAGTGGGAAAAATGTGTGGAAATGATAGGGATTAGATGAACGTCAATGTCATGAGGAAGGCATGGGAAAATGAGATGACTTTCCCCCAAGTATAAATTTTCACATAGATGATCTATTTTACACATGACGCCTATTTGCTAGGTTTTCATCATGGTACTTATCCAAGGCACCTATTTACCAGGTTTTCACCGTTGGATGAAATTTTTCTCTTTACTATTTTCTTGAATTTTTTTGATTTTTTTAGTGTCACTAAGATGCCTATTTGCCAGGTTTTCATCAAGGTGACAATTTTTAATTTTTTGATATTGTGGATAGCCTAAATGCTTTAGATGACCATTGACTATTCTGAATCCATTGATGGTGTCAATGTAGAGACTGGTGCCATGATATGCCAATAATGACCTTGTTGAAGGAGTTGTCTTGTCAGGATCATAGTGCTTGCATACAATTGATCGATGCCACTGTGATCCTTTCTGATACTAGAGTTGGCCTTATCAGAATACACACATCGCGATAGAGTGCCATGAGATTCCTTATGGTAAAGAGTTGTTGCCAAGATGTGACAAATGTGTGATGTGGGATTTTTGGACTTTAGATGAGATGTAGGATCATGACGAATGATGGTAGACGTGGAAAGATTGTTTGGACATTTGGATGAATGACTTTTTATTTTCCAAACTTGGGATGGTGGATGGCGGATTTTGGAGGGATGGTGTTTGGAACCAACACTTTTATATGCCTTTATTGATGACCATTTTGAAGGAGGTGGACATGTGTTATATGTGGGATTCCTCTTGTCTTGTGGGTCCACATTGTGATTGACTTTTGTATTTGACTTGGTGTCTTTGTTTGATCCATCTTTCTTTGGGATCCATTTTAATTTCATTTTTCCACTTGTCCTTTTGTTTGATTCAATGGCCTTTGACATTTGATTTTGATCTTTTGACTTGTAAGACTTTTGTTTTTGTTGGTTCCAAAAGGAAGGTTTATTTATGATGGAATGGCGTTTCATGGTGTGGGTGGAGGGGGTGTTGGCAGCAATCTTATGACAAGGATTTCTCATGGACTCCATTTTGATGCTTGTATCTGACAAAGTTTCCCCCAGTATCGAGGAGGTACCACTGACATCATTTGATTGCAGAGGAATAAACAGACTTGATGTATGGCACCTAGGAGATTCATGTTGGTTCCGTCGCTTTTCGTCTTATTGCCCTGATGGCATGATATGTGTGCGGCTTTGAAAGTTGTTTGGTGAGTACATTTGTTGTTTTAGAAACCGAATGCTGTATGTTAAGACCATGAGGATACCTCGCTTGCCTGGCCTTTCATCACGCTTTTGTACCTAACAAGACGGATGAGTAGGCTAGTTGGAAGTAAGAGTATGCGCCCTTCATTGTCATGTTGGACATATTCCTGACTAATATCTTTAGTCTGATCATGTGACATGTCAGGTTCAGATGATTCTATTGGTGCTTCCAAGGAAATTTTGAAGCCATCATTATGTTTAGTGTCATAGAGTCCAATGATTTTAGCTATAACTTGATCATATGCAAGCATGTCCCTAGTGGGAGATTCTTGTTCTAGAGGAATATCGTCTATGTGTCCCTTGGAGGCAAGTGTCTCATTGTGGGAAGTGTCAATAGTCGAGGCTTGTATAGGGTCAATCAAGTGTTTGATCATAAATGGCGTAAAGGTCAAGGAGTGGATCATTTTGGATTTCTTGGTCCATGGTAGGGTCTTGGTCAAAGATGAGGTTGTCATGGATTTGGACTTATTGGTCAATGGTAGGGTCTTGGTCAAAGATGGGGTTGTTGTGGATTTGGACTTCTTGGTCAATGGTAGGTGTATTTTGGATGTCATGATTGTCTTGAAGGACTTCTTGGATGGGTTGAAAGATATGATCATGGGATGGACTACCTTGTTCTTGACATGAGGGTGACATTATAAGGTCATGCTTTGGGCTTTCATTTTGACATGTATCCTCAAGTTTATTAAATGGGATTTGACTTTGAGTAATGATAGAATTTTCATGACTAGATGTGGTTTGTGAGGGGATGACTTGAAAAGGATTAATGAATGATGGACTAGGATAAGACGTGGGGACTTGGACTGGACTAGTCTATGAAGGACTAGGATAGGACATGGGGACTTGGACCGGACTAGCATGTGAGGGAAAAGGATAGGACATGGAGTCTTGGACTAGATATGTCATGGAGTTTTGGACTGGATTAATTGTTGAAGGAAAAGGATATGACATGGAGACTTCGACTGGATTGGTGTAGGGTTGATTGAAATAGGGCATGGAGACTTGGACCGGATCGGTATGGTATGATGTGGGTACTTAACATGAGTTGTTAGATGGTTGATAGGGCATGTAGACATTGACAGGATTGATAGGTGAAATTTTGTTGATGTGGTGAATGGACTTGATGATGTGCTTGTTGGATTTGACAAGTGGCCATGAGGTATTGGATTTGAGCTATGTGTTGTTGCATTTGAGGTGACTTATTTTCTTGAATTTTTTGTATTATGTCATGGAATCTTTGAATTAATTGTTGATTTAAAGGTGATTGGCTTGTTTGAGCTATGTGAAGTATGCACAAACTAGATCTTGTGCTACATCTTCCAATGTTTTCATGGTGTAAAATGATGTTGATTGGATTAAAGAGATGATGATGATTAGGATATGATATGGAATGAAAATATTGTATCATTTGGATGATGTGGCAAGGGTTTATTGGAAGTTTGACTTGGGCACTACCAAACACAATATTTCACATGTAAATGCATGAACACACACACCAAACACAATTATAAATTTGTCTTTGAAGATTAGATGTTATGATTAAGTAAACACTTGAATACACAACAACAAGCCCTATGACTAGTCAAGTGGGGTATGGCCAATTAGGTCTCAAGCTAGTTTGCACAAGGTTGACTAAGGATGATTTGAAAGCAAAATCCTGCCACACAGCCAGGAGAAAGGGGTAACCCACCCTTCACCTTCACTTCCCAAAGGTATAAAGTTCTTTGGGGCTTAGCCAAGAGTGATGAGATTTTAACTCCCAAACAAGCCTATCTTTTGATTCACACTTCAATTGAGGTCATCCCCAGGGGTGATGAAATCCCCTAGCAGGCCTCCTAGGAAGGGTTTGACAAAAGCAAACCAAGTGAGGTGTTTGTGATCACACGCACACTTGATTCACACTCACAATGATTAATTTCCTTTTAGAAAATTGAAATGTGTGTAAAGCAATTCAAACACTTGTTCTTTTTAACCCCAAATCAAGATGTGTGATTGAAGACAATGGTTAATTTTAGCCTCGATTTTTGATATGTGATTGAAAACAATTTTTTTTTAAGAGCCCAAATCCAAATGTGTGACAAACAATGATTAAGAGGTGAAAGATTAAACGAGTGCACCTGGAAGTTTTTGCTTTCCAATATTCTAGTTATGACTGATATTTCTGCTACTATAGCTCCTTATGATCACCTACAAGATGAAAAAAATGATATTATAATGCAACCAGAAAAATAAAATAAGCTCATTAGAAAATTGCAATTTTAGATACATTTTTTGACATAGCCAAATTAGATTTCATTATTTGATGATTTTATTGATCTAAAAAATAAAAACTTAAAGAAGAGATCCCTATTAATTTTCTGAGAGCTTTCTAGAAATGTAAAGAAGTTGAAAAGATTCCCTGTTTTGCCCCAAGAAATGCGAACTTGTGAAAACCATATAAAAAATGAAGATCAGATGTTTTTGTATTGTATTTTCCCTCCAAATTAAATTTTTAAAACATAGACCCAATTAAAATTTAAAGAAATTTCCAAAAATGTAAAAAATTAGAAAAATTCATCGATTTACGTCCAAAAAATCAATTTTTTGAAAATAATTAAAATTTAAATAACTTCCACAAAAATGATGATAAACCCTTGATTTTTTTACTATGGCCTCTTGAGATGATCTACAAGATTTTGTAAAAATATTGTAAAAATTTTCACAGTTGTGTAGAAGATATGAAGAACTTTGTAAAACCTGTAGTTTTGTCCAAACACTGACAGATCTGCAACAAAATGTCAATAAAACCTGCAAAACGCAAGCTAGATCAAAAGATTCACATTCATTTCACCAAATGTATCAATGGGTAAATTTCTGGATTAGTTTATCAAATGAATAAAAAATAATAAACCCAAAGAAAATAATGAAGTGCAAAGGAATGTAAATGAAAACACAGAAAATAGAGCAATCTCACCCAATGTCTTCAATCTCTATGGCTGATCTCCATTACACCTTCTAACTTGTTGATTTGTGTTGCCCTCAGATCGAGTGTGTGAGCAATCTTGACTATGCCATTGTCCTAAACAAGCTTTGAAGGATTTGAATCTTAAATTCCTATGCCTATGACAATATGATAAATTAAAATAATAACTATGAATGCTAAATGACTATAATGCTTATATTAATGAAGTGGTGGATTGAATCCTAAATTATGAGAAAAATTGACATTTTATAGAAAACGCAATTTTAAATGGACAGACGAGATCGACTCTTGACAGAAACCTAAAATTAGAGGACAAGATTAAATCTAACCATCCCTAATTAGGGTTAGGGTAAAATCCTTAAGTGAGTGATCAAGATGTCATCTAAGAAAATCAGATCGGCGGTGGAGAAAAGATGAGATAATTAATTTCAAAAATAAAGATTTTCAAAATTAAGAAGATAAGAGATAGCTTTCTTTGTGAGATTCCAAAAATCAAAAAGATAAAAGGTGGACTGAAAAGAAAATTTGATAAAATTAAGAAACTGCTTGCTTTATTTGATTTTTAGAAGAAAGCTACCAATTTGAATTAAATCCACTCAAAATATGGATTTTGTGAAATAATAAATAATCTTTTCAGATTATTTACCAAAATGGATTGTCAGTTAAGATTGTGATGACATTTTAAATAATTTCTTTTGTTTAAAATGAGAGGAATATTACTTTTGACAATTAAATAATTAAAGATAATTATTTAATTTAGAAGATAAGATTAATTAATTAAATTAATTAATCAATTGATTTAATTAAGACAATTAGTGACATATTAAATAAATAAATAAAATTTATTTATTTAATAATCAAGAAGAAATATATGACAAAGGGTAATTAAATAAATTAAGAAATTTTATTAAATTAAGGGAAGACTTAGACAATTAATGACGTATTTAATAAATAAATAAAATTTATTTATTTTATAATCATGAAGAATACAAAGACATGAATTAATTAAACAGTTATGAATTATTTAATCAATAGTCGAATGTGGACAAAGGACATAATTAAATGCCATAATTATGCTAGGACGAAAGTGGTAAAAATGAAGCTTGCAGGCCTAGGTCATTTTTAGGTGTCTACAGTAACCAATCAAAATTCAAGTGTTTCTGGCTTGTGTGGCTCATATTTAGTGTCTGGGACTCATTCAACACCTTGGCTGACTGAGTCCCACCTAGGTCTTTTTGGCCTTGATGTAGGTTTCACACATTTCTATACACTTTTGATTTTTGGTCCCATACATTATGCGTGATGGAACTCATTTGCCACCTTGGGAGAATGAGTCTCATGTGACTAGAATTCAAATTTAAAATAAATTTATGGCAAGACTTTATTCTCCTAGATCTGATGTTGGCTTGCAATGTTGTAATTTTAGGAATTCTTGCATAATTAATTATAAATACAAGGTTCTTTCACTCATTTTCATCCCCAAGCATTCAAGTATTCATTCAAGAGTCCACAAGAGAATTTGAGCATTCATAAGAGCATTCAAGGCATTTCAAGAGTAGATTATCAAGCATTCTAGAGCATTCTTCAAGTGTTAATCATCATGTCAAATATTATTTGGATCATGTAGTTTTCAATTGTAGTGTAGGGATTATGTGATTCAAGGAAGCATTACATTGAACATCAAGCAAGAGTCCAAGTCTACATCCATTGGAGCCATCACTTACATGTTTGCAGCACTTAATTTCAAGGTTTCGGTGAGTTGCAATACCTTTATTTGTTAATTTATCATTCTCTACTCTATTTCAAGGGTTTAATACCAACAAGGGGTTTGACCAAGGAAAACCCCTATTCACTAACCCCACAACATTTTTCCCTCTCTTTACATGTGATTTGTAGGTCTAGGTTGCAAATTTATCAAGAAGCAAGATTGGAAAAGTTGTAAAAGCAATTCAAAGTTGTCAAAGTTGTAAGTAAGCCTTGGAGAAGCATAAAGAAGGTCTACCAGTTGAATTCTATAGTTTCAGACCCGGATATGAATCAGGAACAAAAAGGTAGACTGAGAGATACATAATTTAGTTTTGAATTTCTAGAAATCCAGAAGTGGATTGATTCGCCACTATTGGAAAATTATTCCCACTGTACTTGTCAATCAGAAATTTTTGTAGATCTAAGTACCTATTTGCCCGAAACCTATTTTGACATAGTTTACCCAAAACTGGACTGATTTGCCTAGCTTGGAATATGAGTCCCAGTCAGCATAAACAATATATTTTTCAAGATTCCATCCCTCCACTCTACCTTCTTCAGTTTCCCAGGTGCACATTTCAAGTTTCATAGTTTTATGTTACAATTTACTTGCATTTCTAGGTCATTTGGTATTTGTCTGCATATCACACTATGTTTTCAAACATTTTCTTTTCCAATTTTATACTTGGTGGTTAACCCCTCATTATACATTATTTAATACCTAGAACCTTCCCTTTAATAGATTTCAATCTTCTTTGCATTGAAATCTCAAGGGTTTGTTCTTGAGTGAAGTGTTGAAAAGTAGTTTTTAGTCTTTCTCCTTTTAGGTCCAAAACCCTAGGTAGAAGTGAAAGAAAGCACCATTCCCCATTTTTCACCATTCAAGATAACTATCTTTCCATGATTTTCATCCTCTTTTCATTTATTTGTTTTTCCTATCCTTTTCATTAGTCATAGGATTGTCTGTTAAAGATTTCATTCTGATAGAACTGTTCACTGATATACAACCTATATGTTGTTGTCTATGGGGTTTGAATGATACATCAAAAGATAACCCCCCCTTAATAAATTCTACTCTTTATGCACTCATGGACATATCTTGTGCAGTATGCACAAGCTTAGGTTCTTTCTTCCACTTCTCTTGTTTTCTTCTCCAAAATTTCATAGTGTCTGTCTTCTTGAGATGAATAAATGGTTCCATTAACTTCTACAATATTGTTCTTTATGTCCAAACTTATTACATCCATAGGAACTTCTTTCATCTGATCTACAATCACTTTCTTTGTAACTAAATTTGTTACATTTATGACATGCATTATGCAATTCTTCTTTAACAACCTATAATAACTTTTATTCTTGTTCCATTCAAAACTATTTCTTGCATGAGTTCAACACTTCCTAGCCATATGACAAAAATTATAACAAAAATAATAATAAACATGAAAATAAAAAGTGAACCTAACTTTTCTTGCTGATGAACTTCTCCTCTATCCTTTCTTGGGATTATGAACTCTTTTCTATCCTTCTTCATTGTTGTTCTGATCTGCTAGCCTTTTGGGAGTAGTGCTTGATTCTCCATGTTTATATATTGCCTCTTTTGATGAGTTTGAATCCATTGGTGCTTTTCCAACATTTTCCCACTCTAGTTTGCAAGTTTATACTAGTGAATTCTTCAAATCTTCTAGACTCTTCTAGTTGCAACTATAGATCCTTAATAAGCTTATTAGATTCTTCACATTTAACCTTCAATTTTTCTGCTTCTTCAAGGGCTGAAAGTGTTTTGGCTTTGGATTCCTTTTCTTTTTGATGCTACAAATCTAGCATTTG
>VDFB02105785.1:59232209-59399125 GCA_007258455.2 Sequoia sempervirens | reverse complement strand
GTTCGTCTCTCCAAAGTTCATCATTCTGGTTTGCATATCGAGCACTATCGAGCACTAGGTATTTAAAATTCAATTTTTTAGAGTTCAAAATGCATCTATTTGTTTAATTTCAAAACCCTAAATGCAATTTTTTTCAAATTTGTTGAATTCAAATTGCATTTGTTTGAAAGTTTTTAAAGCGTTTTCAACATACAGTATTTTTCTTCCCCATTTTGCATACATTTTTGTCTTGTGTAAATGAAATATGCCTTCCTATTTCAACAATCAAAGTTATGGATAAATAGATTTAATTTTAGTTACAAGAAAAATGTATAAATTATAAATTTATAACATAATTATGTACATGGGAAAATCCTCTTGGAAGAAAAATCCCACAACCAAAAACATGAACCAATTATATTATTTGATAATAATATCATTTACAATAAAATATTCATGTGCATACCCTTATAGTAGTATCATCAACGTGTGAATATGGAGTAATTTCTAGTAGCATGATGATACCTACAAAATCATTATGCTTTCTCCATCTCAAGAACCCATAAATAGAAAAAAATTAAACCATAAAGAAAGTGTGGTTTAACCAAAGCCATGAGCCAAAATAATGACCTAAAAATGGCACCAAATTTGGCACAAATTTCAACATTATATTCCTTGACTTGGTTTATATATGCATTGTCTAAGAAATTGGGGTATATTGCATGTTTGAGAGTGTTTTCCTTAATCTTTTATCTAGTTAAATTAATATCCTTTAAAATCTTGTTTAATGGAGTTTTCATCTTAACTCTGATATGACTAGCAAATAAAATGATGATTGAATCATTTTTCCATATAAATAGCTAATGACAACCATATAAAGAGCCACATTAAAGAAGATGAAAAATAATGATCACTTGAGACTATGATTTAGATACATATGTTGGTAAACAAGATATTTTCCTAAATTGATAATTACGTATTGATGCACCTCTCCACCCTAAATATCCTCACTCATTGCCTAGTAATTTATATAACGTATTAGGTGGCTATCCTTAGGGAATTAATACTAGATTCATAATATTACCACTCTAATGGATTTTAATAATGTTGTACCCTCTATGCATCCATCTACCCTTCATCCTCTTATAATGATTCCTCCTATCATACTATAGTTACCACTTCCATGGAATCCACCACCCATGTCCTACCGCCTTTCTCTCCACTAGTATTTTTCTTATCTCCCATCCTTTTATATGTGTTCACACCATTGTTACTACTAGCACTATCCTATACAGATATGTTCTTCATACCATTCCTGCTTATCCTATGAAAATCTAACCTTATAGTGTAACTTCTCCTTCCATTACCATCTGTCATTACCTTTCTAGACCTTCCCCTCTTTATACATTCTCCTTTTTATCCTACACTACTCTTACCACTAATATGTCCCTATACCTTGGATATACTATTGAAGAAATTTAACTGACTTTCAATATCGCAAAAATTAGACCCATATTTTTAAACATAAAATGTGTATAATAAAGCACAATCCATGCTTCCTAATTCAACTTCACTAATATCTATCGAATGAACTTAGGTTCATTACAATAAGATAATTATATAGCCATAATTAGTTTTCAAGATAATGGTAAAGTTTTCAATAGCCATATTTATCCTTCCACATGCCACCATTAGACATAAACATAAGATTCATTAGGAAAAGTGGATCTGTGTGGATATGTGGATATGTGTCAGAAAAATGCTTTGATAAGATGTGTGTAAGGAAAAAATGGAGTTCAAGTGTTTGATTTATGTGTATATAATAGGTCATAAACTCTAGGGGAATTATTACCACTTTGCACAATATTGCTCCATATATATAGGAATAATATGGATATGCAAATTTTATCATTACATTTTTTTCCACTTTAAGATGCATGTCAAGATTTTAAAATAATCCTGCATCTCAATTTATGTGGTATTCACAAACATCTATGAAAAGTAAATATTTAGACATCAAAAAACATGAAAAAGTAGTTTGTTGTCTTGTGCACAACACATACTTTTTCTTTTGAGAAAATTATCTATCACTTTGTAAAATCCTTGCTATGTTAAGATTATTTAATTTTTTCCCTCCATATTTGTAGTGCTTTTTATTTCTAGAAATATAATTTATGACATTTTTTCTTAATAAACAACATATGAATAAATTTTACATGGTTGTAAATTTTACACATGGTTGTATGCAATCAAGTAGAATAAATTAACCAAATATTTAAATGAATCATTCTCTCACAAATATTGAAATAAATTAAAATAAATCCAAGTATTTAATCTATTATTCCTATATAATTCAATGAAAATTATGAAAAATTAGTTTATATACCAATCAAATTATTTAACATCTTTAATCAAATTAGATAAAAATTGAAAATAATTCAATCAATTCATTGATCAAAATAATTAAGAAATTTCATTAAATAAATAAATTAGTTAATTAGGTAATAATAGTAGCCACATTTTAATTGGGTTAAAAACTCATGATAATTTATTGTGTAATTTTAAATCAAATTATTTAACATATTTAATCAAATCAGATAAAAATTGAAAATAATTCAATCAATTCATTGATCAAAATAATTATGAAATTTCATTAAATAAATAAATTAGTTAATTAGGTAATAATAGTAGCCACATTTTAATTGGGTTAAAAACTCATGATAATTGATTGTGTAATTCAATCAATTCATTGATCAAAATAATTAAGAAATTTCATTAAATAAATAAATTAGTTAATTAGGTAATAATAGTAGCCACATTTTAATTGGGTTAAAAACTCATGATAATTTATTGTGTATTTCATTATAATTTTAGTTCATTTTTTGTGTAATTCATCTTTTCACTCTATTATAGGCAATTTTTTAATTCAATTTGAAGTCTACATTTATTTTCGTCAGTGTCTCATTTATTTAAATTCAATGCTTACAAATTGACATGTTTGGTGGGATGCAAACCCACAAATGTTTAGTTACATTTTATATTTTATACTATTAAAGTATTTGATTTATGCTTTATCTGTTATTTAATCTATGTTGATCACATTTTTCTATATCTATCCTCTTCTCCTATCCTTCTCTATGGATATGTTCCACTCATATCTACCACCCTAAGGTGATCCATGTCTCAATCCTTGTCAAGGTCACTCTTCATCTCTACCTATATCCTTTCTCAATGAGCTAGATCTATCAATGCTAGACTCCCCAAAACACCTACATTTAAATATTAAAAAAATGTTTAATAAATCATATAACATTGATTAAAACTAACTAAACAATGAAATCATTTAATATTATAACACCTTATGAATTATACTGAATGTCCCCACCTTGAAATTTATAGCCATCGATGTCAATCACTTATTCATACTATAGCTTTGTTCTCCAAAACACCTACATTTATATAAAAGTGATTTTTTAAGAAAAATAATATTTAACCTAATTTTAACTCAACAATAATGGATGTATTTCTATCATTAAATCCTCGTACTGATAAAAAAATCATGGCCTAGGTAGAGTATAAAAAATGTTGTTTCCAACCTCATATGTAAATCTAGAGTTAAAGTGTCAAAATTGTTGAATTTCATCCTATGTGCTATTAATTAGCTTCTTATCGACTCATGGAAGCCTACTGCTAAAAGCCCAAGTATGATTTTCAATAGGACTTTCTAATCATGATCTTATTGATAGTACTTTTGATAATGTTTTACGATTTAGGCTTAATTCAAGACAAGTTTACCTTAATAATTGAGACAAGTTTACCTTAATAATTGAGCCTTTTTAATTATTTAATTTGTTACTAATGATGTTATTAGTCTGTGAGCAACTCTTTTATCTTTTTCCTTACTATTATTTACAATAGAACTTAATGCATTAATTTTTTTTTTAACAATATTATTTCAATCAAACTTTTTGTTTATATGAATCTTTAAAATTTATTTAGTAAAGGTCTCATTTTGTACATCTTTAGTAATTGTATACAAATTTGGAATATTTTTGTTAATACATCTTATTGGAAAACCATTCATTGAAATTTTTTGAAGCCCACAATCGAATGGTTTGTGATGACCTCTTGCCTTCAAGAATTTCTATTATGCTCATCAATTTCAAACCATTTTGGGGTTCTTGAATGTTTTTAAATTTTAACAAACTCATTACAAAAAGATGGATTTCTTTTTCTTTTTCTTTTTCACATTTAGGTTCTCTCTTCTTATGTAATTTGGAGACACATTGAATTTCATTGGTTCATGTGAGATATTTATAACAAGTATGCAATAAAGTCAAACTTTATTAGATTTGATTCAAGTAATAAGGAGATATTTATTTTGCTTTCCAATCTATAAATTTTTATGTTCTTGCTATATAATTGAAGTTCATTTATGTTAACAACTATTAGATAAATATTTTATCCCCAATTATTTTCAAATGATTTTATACTTTAATCTTTGTATTCTTATTCTTTCTTTCATCGCTTCATTTAAAATTTGAACCATTTAAGGATGCTATGTTATAGATTATAGTTGTCTTCCAATTCTTTTTAAATCAAGTTAATAGTATGGAAATATTATTGATAAGTAGATGAATTATTACAAGTTCTATTTTAGATTTGTATTCTCTTTATCTAGATATATATTATTTACCAAAGTCTCATTGTTTTTTTAGGTGTACTGTATATATATATATATATATATATCATGGAAAATGCAGATCATGTTCCACCTGTGCTAGATTCTTTGTTTGCAAATAGTAATGAGGATAAAAAAAAATTGAGAGATTCATTACAGGTGCAAACCTTCCGATATAGGAACTATGCATGTTAATATTGCATGTCTAGAAAACTAAAAGATGAACTTAGAGGACTAGTGCATATTCCCCGCATAGAAAGGATCGCTATTCTTTCCCGCATGTGGGAAGAAGTACATGGTGACGTTCCCCTTAAACAAATACAAGATAGTGTCACCAAAGAAATGATAAAAGACACTTGTTTTCCATTTTATCAAAATGTGCATAAGGTTAGGGGATACCAGGTCAGTAGATGTGTCGATCATGCTATGGCCTCATTGATCTACCCACGATTTCTCATAGCACATGGTCTATACCCAACCAATGACCAGATTCCATTGTACTTTGTTCAGCAGTTGTATGGTGAGGTCCATTTGGGCCTCAAAGTTAACTACCTAGACATTCCACCATATGTTGGTCAGGGGCATGGTGGTATTGCTGATAGGCCCACCTATCATTGAGCAGATAGACCACCCCTAGTGTTTAGGGTATTGGTTGGTGACAGGTCTCCTACTCTCACCCTAGCTCTAGCCCCCATAGCAGATGAGGTTGTTATTGCTTTCCAAAATGAAGCAATTGATACTATAGGTGACATTGTGGCTGCCACCACTAGGATATCTAATGATTGTATAGGTCAGTATTTGATATCTAGACATTCCTAATCCACACCATTTTCAGCATAGTGGACCACCATGGATCCTTTTATAGTGGCTGTCATCCCTACTCCTACACATCTTGATGCACTTACAGAATATATGTCACGCATGACTCTGCATTGTTTGGCTGAAGACCTCTTGGAGGCATATGCCCACATTGCATTAGATAATGGGATCGGTATAGAGCATGTTAGAGATCATTTGAGACATAGAGGTCATTTAGTTCCAGGATCCCATCAATCTCAGCTGAGCACTAGTGCACATCAGGATCCACCTACAGTTAATACGGTAGTTGCATAGACTATGGGTTTTACTGATATGTTGATTGGTTCTGGTTCATCATCACTGATGCCATCTCACCTTCATAGTCCTCTACATTCATCATTTATGGCATGAAATGGGATAGATTAGATGGATGTAGATGTTGATTCGTCGCTTGATCATTTGGTGGATATGGTGGAGGCGAATGTTTCAGAGGACTTAGGTCATCCGATATCAGATGATGTGCATGTATGTGTGCATGTGCATGTTTCAATTCTTTATTCATTATTTTTTAAATTTATTTTTAACTAGATATTCATGTAAGTTGATATATATGTGTATATATATTGCTACTGCTGGACATACCTCATATCACTCCTAGCCTTGGTCTAGATCGTGTGCATGATCAATGTGACTCTATGGATGAATCTACTATTAGTGGACATGTGAGTTTTCATAAAACATATATTTATGTATGCATAGATAAATAAAAGTTCTAGATTGATATTTAAAAATACAAGTTCATTTAAAAATAAATTTCATAAAATTTATTTAATATAAATTATATGTATTTAACACATCTTGTACACAATTTTATTTGTAGGGCTCAGCACATCCATCAAAGAAGGACTGTTCTCATTCAGATGGCCATTCTTCTAGGAGTAGATATTCATATTAGGCCATGCATTCTAGATTTATGATCTTTACCACATGTGTATTTGATTATATGATGATCTTTAAAATAGTATTTGATATTTGATGATCTCTAACTTACACTTGCTTATATGATATACATACATTCACTTATTTTTTGATCTTTAGTATTTGACATTTGATGATATTTAATTTACATTTTTATTTTATGATATATGTACATATATTTTTTTATATGATGTATACATACATTTTCCTCTTTTCTTATAATATGTTTTATTATTATATGTATTGAATCCCTTTACATATATGTACATGTGTCTGCTTATGGTTTAAACATGTTTACATGTAATATATGTATGCATTTGCTTTAAATATTCAATATACATACATGTTTTCTTATTTTATGATCTCTTACAACTTACATTTCCTTATATTCAATATACATTTGACCTCTAGTAGAATTTTAGAGAAATCAATGCCATTTTATAATTAAGTTCATTCATGTTGATCAAAATAAATATTTTTAAAAATGACTGGCCAACATGAACCATTGAGTTGAGAACAAGATATAATCTTTTGACAAGTAACTTAAATTCAATCTAAATATTTAATTAAGGTACCATTCAAATTATACCTCTATTATACATTTTCAACAACTAACTTGAAATTCAATTCAAATTATACCTCTAATATTTATACATTTTTGACACTTTAACAAAATTCTAAAATTACTAGATATGTTGTGCATACCTATGAATTAAATAACAACAAACTCCATAATGAAATAACTTGTTTGTTTACTACTTGATTCATTTCAACTAGGATATAGTTATTCCATGTACACTTGAATAATTTTGATTCACTTGGAGCGCAAATTTTGGAGAAGTTTTTGCAAGTTACTTATCAAGGAGGAAAAAATATCAGAGATCACAAATTTCATTTTATCAATCAAGCAAAATTTTGAGGATAATTTAACTATGTTGCAGAGTGAAATGTTTAGAGTCATCTTGGGTTGAAGAAGAAAATGGGACAACAAAGAAAAAAGAAAATGCATCTCAATCCTAAAATTGTCAAAAGAAGAACAAAGAGGCACTAAAACTTGAAAATTATCATAGTATGTTGTCATGCAGCATGCTTTGTTTTCTTCTCTCACTTTCATGTGTGTTTAGTACTTTTACTTTGAAGGTTTTAACCATCATTGCACTTGAATGACTATAAATACTTTTAAATGTCCTCAAGTCATCTTGGTCATACAAGTTGCAATGTTTATATGATCCTTGACTCCAATTCCTTAAGCCAATTATTTTTGTTTCAATATTTGTGTTTTGTGTCTTTGGTCTTTTATTTTCATCACTTCAATGTTCTCAAATTATTTTTATGTTTTATGCTCTAGGGATTCCTCAAGCTGGAGTCGAGCCAAATCTAGATATTGGATCAAACGAATCCATTGAAGAACATATGGACCTTGAAGTTAGGGAGGAGACCCAAGTTCAAAAAATGCTTGTTGGAGAGGGGTCAAGATCACTTCCTTCTACTGGTATGGATGAGCATATAAAAATAGCACAAACTTCTCTCACTTATAGCTCATCATGTTTTATCAATTGCTCGCTGCACATAAACTTCACTTATATATTTAACATCATCTCTCACTTTGTTTGCAAAATATTTTGTGACACATGTAGGAAGGGCTCAACAAGGTGAAGTTTTCATGCTCAAGTCGAGCCAAATCTAGACATTGGATCAAATGAACTTAAGAATGCATGGTCCTGGAAGAGGGAGGAGGCACAAGTTCAAACAATGCATGTTGGAGAGGGGTCGAGATCACTTCCTCCTACTGGTATGGATGAGAATATAAAACTAGTCGAGAAGGTGAGGAAACAAATTTCTCATAGAAATTTAGATCATTTACTTGAAATGGATATGGAGAAACTCAAACATTATGCCAACTAGCCTTATAATAAGAGAAAGAGGTAAATGACTAAATCTATAAATGGAATGATCAATCATCATTTCAATCATCTTCATACACTGAGAAACCCAATTGTTATCACATTTACTTCTTCGTGATGAGCTCAAAGAGTCATTACAATTGTTGGGTGCCCATTCATCATCAAATAAGAAGAAACACATGGGATTACAAAAGGATATTGTTCAAAATTTTAAAAAGGGTTTAGATTCCATTGGGAAAGGATCTTGAACTATGGATAAGGCCACTACAAGAAGGGTGATGTTGACATCTATTGTACATCAAGATATAGCAAGAAAAAGAAAAATGTTAGCACTTTCAACTGAAATGGGTTATAGTAGAACCACATTGATAAAATATGAGAAAAAGAGAAAGTTTTGAGATGAGAGGTTAGAAGGAAATTGGGCAATTATGTGTAGAGCTCCCCATTCTAACAGGATTAAAGATGTTGTTAGGAACTTGGTCTCAGGTTTTTGGCATGATCATACTCGTCCATCATCAAATACTAGAGATGTTATGAGATATAGGATTGGACCTAGTATTTATGAAAATCATATCAAACATTGGCTAGACATAACACAATTTGAGATGTATATGAACTTTTGTAATGCATATCCTCATATAAAGATTGGGCAAACAATGTTTCAAAGGTTAAGTCCATATTATGTGAAGATAAACAAGGTTTTTAAAACTTGTTGTCATTATCATATTGAATTTGATCTCTACTATCAAGTGTTTCGAAAGATGAGAGAAGAAAGATGTGGGTTTCAAAATGCACCTCCTAAATAGGCAAGTTTGTTCATAAAGTCTATATTATGTGATCATGAAAATGGACTCAAATAAATTGCATAAAAGGAATTCTAGAGACATGGAATTTGGCTAAATTTCAAGAATTGAGGATACTAACTCTAACAAAGATAGTAAATTGCAAGAGGTAAGTACTATTTTTAAGAGAGTTTATTTGTTTCACCCTCATAGATCAGTTATTTGGATTCTCTTTGATGTATATTTCATTGATCAAGTGTGGTTTATTAGTTATTCCCATATTTTATCGACACAAGTATAAAAGTTGCAAACAAATTTTGGGAAAGAATCCACAAGGTTGATCTATGTAGAAGAGGAGATTTCATTGAAAATTTATGGAAGATTTTTGAAAATTGATACGACCATACATACATCATTCATTTCTTGCTAAGTGGCAAGAACAACAATTCCAAACATTGAGAGATACTTTCCCACATGGAACAGTTCTATCAGTAGTTGACTTTTCAGAAAATTACTCCTTTGTACATCAAAAGGAGATTCAATCAGAGTATTACTTTTCAAATTAAATAACTATTATGGTTCATGTGTGTTATCGACATGCACAATCAGAATTGGATGGTGTTGAGAGTACAAATGAAGAACAATTCATTAAAAAAGAATATCACATTTATATTAGTGATGATAAAGAGCATGGAACACTTTTTGTCCAACATTGCTTTTACAATATTTTTTGAGAATTTGGAGGTTGTGGCACAAATTTGAAAATCATTTTTATGGTCGATGGATGCCAAGACAATTCAAAATCTTCATGTATTATTCTATGCACTTTGTAGATATCATAAAATCTACAAAATACCACATGTTTGGAGTTTTTTTGAGAGTGGGAAGGAAAGGTGAGCATGATGAGCAAGAGCTTGCATCAAATGAGCTTTTAAGAAAGCATCATGAGTTATCCAAAAGATTGCTCTAGACAATGCATGATGTTTTTGAATGGTGTAAGAAACACTTCATCAAATGTACATGACATCTTCAAGAACAAAGCGATACATTTTACATAGAGTGTTTTGGGAGATATCGGGTATGTATAAACATATTAAATCAAATAAAATTTTAATTTATTTTAAATTTAAAATATATATACATATTTGTTCACATGTTTTTGTTGTACATATGTATCTAGGTGTGATAGAAGATCGGTATGGATGCAAGAGGGTAGAAAGTCAAGATCTGGGTGATTGTGTTAGGAGTTCAATAGTCACCATGGATGAACATAGACAATAAGGGATTACTTTGTTTTTGCACCGAAAGTGCATTGAGGGAAACTCTCCGACTATGCATGCAACAATCAAGAACTTGGATATGTTGGTAAATGGGATACAAAGCACTAGTTGTTTCCAAAACATATGATGAAGACGAGGAAGAAAGATTTGAAGACATTCCTTTGATTTCAATTGATTATGACCATATTTCAAGATTGGTTAGAAAAGGTACACGTGTAAGTTTTCAATAATTTAATTATTATATATATCTAGTTAATGATCTTTAGAGACATTTCTATTTTTTTTTAGATTTTTTTTGTGTAAATTTGGTGTATAGGAGATGTTTTTGCAGTCATAGCAGAGCCTGAAAACATCGAAGGTGGTTAGCTACTATTTATTGCATTGCATAGAAGAGAGGAATAAGCTAACAGAACCTAAAACAAGTGATGGAATGTTATTTCCCATAGGTGAGTTTGAATTTAAAATTTTATATACATTGTATTCACATGTGCACATTACTTTATAAACATTAAATATATATTGTACAAACCTTGTGCATGAAAATATTGCACACACGTTCATATGTCTTACCTTAGGTACATGTTTACCATGTAGGTTCTATTGTAGTACAAGGGACATATCTAAAACAAGTCAAATTTGTTCAACATGGGATTCATTTTGTTGACTATCAACCTAATAAAAAGGTATATCAATATAGTCACTTAATAATTGCTGCCACTCTACATCTCCATGCAGTTCCACATACATGTGGTCGAAGAAAATGGAGACTAGATAGTGATGATCATCAAAAAATTCTACATGTTATTGAAGAGTGGGCTGAACCAGAATCTTTGACTTAGATTATATCCATGGTTTTCAAGTTCACTTGTAACCCTATACATGTTCAAATGAGAACTTATAGTAACTTGTACATAGTTGTAAATCATTTTGTGTAAATTATAATAATATGTATATATTTGTTCCATGGAAAATTCTTAAGTTCAAGAATGTTTGATAGCATCATCTCTCACTTTTTTTAGTTGCATGTAAACCCATATTATATGCTTTCAATCCTTATTTGAAACGTAGTGATTTTTTAAATTTTTTTTTGCCTAAATTACAATTATATACAACTTATATTTGTTACATGGAATTCTTAAGTTCAAGAATTATATACACTTATATGCAACTTATATAATAAATTGTTCCATTGAATTTTTACATGGGAAACTATGTAAATTTTAAAATTAAGTATTATATAATTATAAAATTATTGTACACATTAATAAAACATAAATGAATGGAACATAAGATCTTTCTCCCTCTCTCTCTCAAGTCTCTCCCTCCTACCCCCTCTCCCTCTCTCCCCTCTACCCTTAGCCCTTAAACCCTACCCTTTATCTCTCTCCCACTCCCTCTCCTCAAGCCTCCTCCTGCCCTCTCCTCTCTCCCCTACCCTTAACCCTTAAACCCTACCATTTATCTCTCCCCTCCATATCTCTCCTCCTCCTACCCCTCCCTCCCCCCTCTACCCTTAAACCTTGCACACCCCTACCCTTATTCCCCTCTCCCACTCTCTCTCTCAAGTCTCCCTCCTACCCTCTCTCCTCTCCCTCTACCCTTAAACCTTTAAACCCTACTTTTATCTCTCTCCCACTCCCCCTCTCTCTCAAGTCTCTCCCCTCCTACCCCTCCTCTCTCCCTCCCTTAACCCTTAAACCCTACCCTTTATCTCTCTCCCACTGCCCCATCTCTCTCAAGCCTCCCTCCTACCCCTCTCCCCTCTATACCCTTAACCCTTGTAACCCCTACCCTTATCTCTCCCACTCCCTCCCATCTCTCTCAAGTCTCTCCTACCCCTCTCCTCTCCTCTACCCTTAACCCTTAAACCCCACCCTTTATCTCTCTCCCACCCTCTCTCTCAAGTCTCCTCCTACCCCTCTCCCTCTCTCCCTCTACCCTTAATGCTTAAACCCTACCCTTTATCTCTCCCACTTCCCATCTCTCTCTCAAGTCTCTCTCCCTCTCCCTCTCCCTCTACCCTTAACCCTTGTACCCCCCTACCCTTTATCTCTCCCACTCCCCCTCTCTCTAAAAAGTCTCTCCCTCCTACCCACTCTCCCTGTCGAGTTCTCTACCCTTAACCCTTAAACCCTAGGAGCCCCTACCGTTTATCTCTCTCCCACCCCCCCCCTCTCTCTCTGAAGTATCTCCCTCCTACCAAGGATTAAATTTGATGGTCGACTTTGCCGGTCAACAATTTTTTTAATTATGGTTATCTATTCAAGGGTGCCCTTAAAACATTATGATATACCTTATTGTATGTAAAATTATATATAAATTAAACATATTTATCATTATAATTCTATATAAATTTTGACAGTTTATCCAAAATATCTCCTTTTACAATCTTCTTAAAATTTTGATTGTAGTCTACGGCAAAAATATTTAAATACGGTCATACGGCCATCAAATTTAAGCCTTTCCGCCTACCCCCACTCCCTCCATATCTTTCTCTCAAGTTATCATTTAAAAGGAATATAATTAATATCTATATTAATATTAAAAACAAGGTGTTCGACAGAACATCTTTAGAATGTTCGGTCAAACCCATTTAAAATCATTTTTTTATTCTATGGATAGTGGGTTCGGTCGAACCCTTGTTCGACCGAACATTTTTTCAACCGAACCCATGTTTTTTCACCCTTGCTCCCTAAGGCACCAAAATTGCTGAGAATTTCGTACTTTGAAGCTCGATTTGAGAATGAAAACAGAGGAGATCTCAAAAACCCAACTAGTATTGGGTTCCCCTCAAAACAAGCTATCCAACGAATATAATTTTAATATGTTTTGATTATATTATCTATCTATTTTTTATGTTTTATTAAATATCAGTTATGCACAACTGGAAAAATAGAAGATTATGATTTTTTTTTAAAATATATGAGTGCACCAGATATTGGAGTCCTTGATCCAACAAAAAAATAATAATTTTGATACATACAGTAAAAGTTATGCATTATATGGTCATGTTATGTCTGAATTGTAATTGATTTGACTTTGAAACTTGATTAAAAAAAATATTCAATAAAAAGCTATCTAACCAAGTGGAAGCACTAGATATCGGAGTTAGAAATCGAAATTTGAAAGAATTGGAATTTTAGCTTTCAAGAAAAAAAGTTATGTGTTATATAGTGTGCGTCACTTTTTTAAAATGTTGCTTTTGAAAAAAACCAATTTTTGTGGGAGATGGAAAAAGAAGTGCAATCTGATTCCAAAAAAATTAAAAAATATATTTTTAGAATCTACAGACAAAATGTGACAAGGCTCTAGTTTGCATCATCTTCAAATTCCTCACGGTTTAATCGCTATAGGTGCCCGAATGTGGAGATTTTGTTTAAAAAAAATATCAGTGTCCAGTTTGGCCAAAAATTGTAAACCACTATTGTGGGATCACCCGTAGGGATTATAAATAATCACATGTTAGCAAGTCTATAGAGATATTTAGGGTTTCTGCACTATGTGAAATGTTGCTCTAAAACCCTAATCTTTGTGCACGACATTTGACAACTTCACTTTTCTTATATTTTGAAGGTGACTTGGTATCACCGATCGAGGGTCTTTTAAATAATAACTTAAGGGTTTTTAAATACATTGATAACCGACACCCACCCTCTGGTTAATCAACTTAATATATTAATAATTCATATTATACCACCTATTATAAAATCAATGGTTATTATTCAATTCATATCTTGGTGTGCTTCGAAGATCTATGGTCCTTATTCAAAATTGAGAATGGTTTATTTTTAAAGGCCTTTCTTTAACACCGGTCATATGAATATCACTATCCTATGTTTTAGTTATGCACATTTTGTGTAACTATATGGTTTTAGTGATAGTTTTAAGTAGTTTTCCAATGCATTGATAATGTTGGAATCATTGTCTAAGCTTTTTTAGAATGTTATGAAGACCTTGATATCATAGTTTTGAGAAGAGAAAGCATAATGATGGAGGTTTAATTAATAGTATATACAAAATTCATATGAATTATATGTTGATGTTCTTGATTTGTATTTTCTTTTCATTGAAAAGCGTGCTCTAGTTGATGATCGAAGTTTGATAGAAAATGGATGAATTTGTGGTGCAGGTGCACCCACAGGTCAATTCATGCCTCCAAGGGGTCAAAGATTGATATTTTGTTTTTTTTGAGTTATTTTAATGTAGGAAGGTCTAAGAAGACCATTTTATGTGTTTTGGAGTCTAAGTTAGGTTATTAGATGAATGGACATGTCTAGTTGCAAAAAGTGTCTATGTTGCACAATGTTGTCAAATTGCACATTAGTGGAATATGAACAGTTCTAAGTTGAAAAGCTAGTTGAGAACCATTGGAAAATGGTTTTAATAGCATAAATATTCTTTTTAAACATGTATCCTAAGGTTGGGAAGGTTTTGGAAAGCAATTGAATGAAGAAAATACAAAGTTTGCATGTCCAAAATAATGTTTTCCAAAAAATCCAACTGTTATTTGGCTTTGTACAAACTTTACCTTGCATTTAATGATATTAAATTGATTCAAGATGATAGAGGATTGAATCACCTTTCATCTGCAATTGGTTTGGTGGGTTTTTATTGATTTTGGAGGAAGTTATTACAAATTTACTAAAACTCACCTGAATTTGTCCTTGGGTTACCAATTTTGGGAAAAATGGCATAACTCTTATTTCCACTATTGCATTTTGATAAAAAATTGAGGAAAGGTCTATAATAAGGTCCTCTTGAGTCTCATTGGAGCGATTGGCTTAATTTTTTTATTTTTGAAAGTTATAGATGACTATTCCTTTCATTTGCATGCATATTTTCCTAATTAGGCCTAATAAAAAACAAGGATAGTAAATCTTTGAGGCATTCCATACCAAGAAACCTTACCTTATTTTTGTATATGTATAAGAATGGCCAAATGGGTATCATAAATGTGTCTCCTTTGTTGTAGATCAGGTCTGGGTCAAAAGATATGTCCAATTTACCTCTTTGGAAGGCTACATGGAAGACCAAGGGTTTGTGAAAGAAAATCCACATTTTGATGAACAAAGGCACTTGTTTAAGGTTGTTTTTAGTTTTATTACCTCTGATATGCATCAATTTGTTTTACAATGTGCTTTGAATATGCAAATAGTCACGTGTCTTGAGTTGAGTGTCATAATAGGGAAATGAGTTTGAAAAGTCTTTTTGTTATTTGTGTTCCTTTAAAGAAGGGTGCAGTCAAGGGGTATGTAGAGGATTGAGGCAAACACTTCATGGTTATTTCTATTTCTTATATCTATATCCTCATTATGTTTTTTGAGTTAAGGAGATCCTTATGAAGAAGTCTTTATTCATATATGGAAAATGGGTGTTGAATGCTTATATGTGAAAAGGGAAATTACTGATTTGAAATGTATTGTAAATAGAGTAGTACTTTGTATTTTTTCCTTTACTTGCATTAAAGTTCTTGGAGTTGGTTCTGCTATAGTTCACTAGAGTTGGTGCTCCTAAGCATATTGTACTCAGTGAGAGTTTGGTTAGTGAGACCTAATGATGGAGTTGGTGCTCTATTGTACTCAATGAGGGTTTATTTAGTGAGACCTAATAGTGAACAAATTGTGAGTTTTAGATTGATCAAATTCACACAGTGGTTTTTTCCATTTCTAGAGTTTTCCACTTATAAATTTGGTGTCATGGTGATCCTTATGTGTTTGCATTGCAATTTGTTCTTGTAAAATGTTTAAATTTGTTTAAATGCTTTATTTTTATATATCTTTGAGTCACCACCCCTTTGAGTGATAGTGAGTATTCCTATAGGGCTACTTAGTGGACTTCTAACACTTGAAACTAAAGTATTAGTGGGCTGCTCATAATCGATATCATCAAGAATACCACCATTTAAACTCATTTTTACTTCTCAATGTGGAAATTTTAATTACCATAAACTCCCCCTTGATCAAAAATCACATCTCTAGACACAATAATATTATTTGTGAGAGGATTATACAACATGTAAGCCTTACTTTTCTCACTATAGCCAAAAAAGTGTCGAATTCACATTTTGTATCTAACTTTTTCCTAGTTTGATCAGCTGCATGAATAGAAGCTAAACAACCAAAAACTCTAAAATGATGAACATTAGGTTGTTTCTCATACCAAGTTTCATAAGGAGTCATCATATCAATTGTACGAGAGAGAATTTGATTAGGAATGCACACTATTGTAGCAATTACAACACCACAAAAATAATTTTTTAGTTCCTTGGTTTGTAGCATACTCCTTGCAATGGGTATTGGGTACTGGCCCTTCTAGTTTTAATCTAATCAAAACATACTCACTCATACATTTTGGCATTTTTTTTGATGGTGGGTCGTCAAAATTATGATAACCCGCCGTCAAAAAAAATGCCAAAATGTATCAGTGACTCCTTACCATTTCCACCATTGTATGATTTTTCCTTTTAGTTACACCATTTTGTTGAGGTGTGTAAGAAGTGGTGAGTTGTTTTTTGATACCATTCATATCACAAAAATTCTAAAAATCTCTTCAACAAAATTCCCCCCCATTATCACTCCTTAAGCATTTGATTTTTCAACCTTTTTCATTTTCCACAAGGGCTTTAAACCTTTCAAATGTATCAAAGGCTTCATACTTGTTCTTTAGAAAATAAACCCAACACTTTCATAAGTAATCATCAAAAAAAGTAATAAAATATGATGACTTACCCAAACTCTTTGTCTATATAGAACCATAAATTTCTAAGTTAACCAATTGAAGTGGATAATGGGTCATCCATGCATTTCCATTTGAATATTTATCCCTTGCATGTTTTCCTTTAGCACACCCTTCAAAAAACTCCTTATGTTCTTCAACCTTAGGCAAACCATAAAACAAAAATTTTGATGTGAGAAATTTAAAACAATGAAATTTTAAATGTTTGTACCAGAGATGCCAAAACCAAGTTTTTTCCTCATATGCAATATTTGCAAGATTGCTGCTATGGTCATCAAACTTCAATGGAAACATCCTATTCTTTAAAATAGGCACAAGTGTAAGAACCCTATTTCCTTGATTCTTATTATAAATTATACATTGTTCGTTTCTAAACACCACCTTATAATTCTTCTCACACAACTATCCAAGACTTAATAAATTATTCTTTAATTGCTACGTGTAATAAATTTCATGAACACTTTTCATACCATCCTTAGTATGGGATTTCATAGCTCCTTTGGTAGAAACCTCCAATATATTGTCATCACTAAGCTTGATCTTGGATTTCAAAATCTCATCACTTTTTAAAAAAGGCTCTTTATTCCTTAGCATGTTGTTAGAGCACCCTGAATCCAAATACCAAACATATTTAACACCATTTTCAAATTTTATATAAGATAAAAATAAATTAATTGGAGAAGCCTCATCACCCTCTTGAGCATAATTGACACCTTTATTGTTATTACTTGATTTTAATTTACAATCCCTTTCAAAATGACCATACTTGTTACAATGATAATATTGGATATTTCTCTTATCAAATCTACCTCCAGCTCTTCCTCTTGGACCACCTTTTCTTCCTGTATTTCCTCTTGAAGAATTCTAATTTTAACCTCTACCTTAGCCTTGCTTTCTTTTGGTGCTAGCATTGGAATCTTAATTCTCTATAATTTGTAGTTTGGAGGAAAAAATTTTCTCATACTTTCTCTAAATGAATCTCTAACTCTTTTTTCATGAGACATTAGAGATCCAACTAGATGATCAAACTAAAGAGTAGACAAATCCCTTCTTTATTCAATGATTATACCAACACAGATCCATCTTGGTGTTAGAGACCTCAAAATATTTTTTATTACAACCTCGTTGTTTATAGTTTCTCCAAGAGTGGCCATTTCATTGACCACATCATTCACTCTTAGACAATAATTAATTACTTTCTCAGATTCTTGCATTTTCAAAATTTCAAACTCTCTTTTTAATGTCTCCATCTTGACTACTTTACCCTGATCACTACCTTGGTAAGCTTCCTTTAGAATCTTCCAGGAATCCTTTGTTGTCTTTGTATATGTCATTCTGAGAAATAGGCTCTTATCTAGAGCTATTTGAATGTGAAATAAAGCTTCAACATTCTTCTTCTTAGCCTCCTTATTAGCTACTCTATCATTGGTTGCAAGAGAATTCCAATTAGTTGGCTCTTCATATCTTGTTTTTGGCTCTTCATATCTTGTTTCCACAATCTCCCACAACTTTTTTATATAAAAAATGGCATCATTTTAATGCACCAATAATCATAATTACTTCCATTGAATTCTTGGATTGGAAAGGGTTAGAATTTGACATGTTTATTTAAAAAATAACTTGCACTGATACCAAATGAATATTTTGAATCATCCCATAAGATTATAACAAAGATATACCAACAAATATAACAAAAAAAACACTTAGAACAATTTCATTTTATACATAGAGAATTTAAACACACTATATTATATTCATTATAACTGACTATTTAATAGTTCTACAAATCTTTTTTTATTTAACATTATAAAGACATAAACATTATGTGTTCGTAGACTCAATAGTTAGCAACAACTAAAAAATAGTAAATGAAATAGAGTTTATGCATTTCATACATGAAAACATTTTGAACAACTTTATGGAAAATTCTAAAATTAATAACATGCAAACCAAAGAAAAAAATAATGAAACAAAGTTAGAATTTGCAGGATCAATGTATGGCATGCAACGTTGGCGGATTTGTATTAGTTACCAACAGAAGGTGCATTCTAGGGGTTGGATAGACTTTCCTCATCTTGTTGCTTCTTTTTAGAAGAAGATTCATTGGCCCTTAAAACAACACCTTGGTTATTGTCACATTGTCAATCGAGGGCGTAGGGTTGCTATCTTCGAATGGTGAAAAACAAGGATCATGCAGTGAGCATCGCCAACATGAGCATAGTGGTGGCCAAAATGTAAAGAACTTGACTACACAATATTACACTATTTACAATATGATAATATATCAAAACACTGTCTTCAAAATAAATTTCAAAATTAAATAAGAATAATATAATTTTGTTCTTTTATCCATTATCTTTCCTTTGAAGGTAAATATTATAAATAGTTTAATATTAATTTCCTATGGTAGATTCTCGATGATCATAGCTGGCAGGAAATGTGTGGTAGATTCTCTTAATAGTTCATGATTTTTTGGTTTTGGAAAATGTTGCTAAACAATATTTAGTTAAATTTTAATAGACTCCTTAAAGTAGCCTACAGATATCAAAAACTTTGTGGTTGAAAACAATGAAATTGGAGACAAATAAAATATCTATAAGTACAAATAACAAATTTGGTAACATTGGAGGTGGTAAAAGAAACTTGATCAAGTCTATAACGATGACATGGTATTTTGTATACATATTTCGTCTTACAAGCTTTTGTGGGTAACTATAGAAATTATGGATGCACAATCTTCCAATGAACCTGTAGCCTTCAAAGGATCTTTGCCAAGAAGAAAATCACCCACACAAAAGTGTTGCAACTTAGGCATACAAATTGAGATTGTATTATCCGATTGATCTAAAATGATTTGCAAATGTACAAATGTCTTGTATATATAGGCAAGAGTGAAATGTAGTATGCATTATGATGCTAACATGCGTATTGATTTGATAACATGTCAACCCTAACTAACTACCTAGGGATGATGTGAAGATAGGATAAGGCTTCTAGAAAAGACAACTCATCTTCTAGAAGGAATCTTTTATTTTAGATACATGTGAAGGGGGATGGCCCCATTATAATTAATTGCCTAGCAAATGCAACCAACACCAACACCCCCTCATATGTGCAACTTAGGGAGGAAATGATTATGCAATGATTATGCAAGGATGAAATGATGGGTCCTGACTACATGGTGGCTACTTTAGGTACCCATCTACAAATGAAGATGAAATGCAACTAATCTCCCACAAACAGAGAAAAAGGGAAAACTCGGTGGGAAGAAAACCCCTCTCCAAAAAGGAGATGAAATGTAGATAAGTGAGGAAGGATGGAGGACTCCATGATATTTTGAAAAATAAGCCTGCTGAACAAAAAAAAAAATTGCCACAAGATACGATAACAGGGAGGATGATTTTTTTTTTTTTCTGCAGACTGTGCTATCCAAATGATACGAATTTCCAAACCCTAAAAAAATACCTCTCATAACTCCCGTTTTATCTTAGAGGTGACATGGGGTGTTTGAGGAGTTCACTATAAACTCCTACATTAACAACCCTGCAATGCCAAACAGCAAAAAGCATCTAGTCGAACGGCGTTGAAGGTAATCTGTAACAATTCTTCGTTAGGGAAACTAGTCTGGGAATATGATCTAATAGTAAACTCTGATCTGAATAATATAAGAAGAGGGTAACTTGGAAACGCAAGTTTCTCAGTAGGGGATCCTGATGGCCGGAATCGCAGTAAGGGGTGTGACCATTTGGGAGGACAACTTGAGTATCTCGGTAAGATCTACCGGGTGTTGTTGAGAAGGTGTCCACTTGTAATGGTGTAGTAGTTTTGACACCCAGAGATGAACGGTAGTGAGGCCGAGAGCCTTTCCGGGACACACTCGCCGACCTGCGCCGAAGGGCGCAAGTCTCAAGTCATTACCCCGAACGTCTACTTTCTCTTCAAGAAATCTCTCTGGCCGGAATTCATGAGGGGACTCCCAGATTGCGGGATCGTGAGTGATGGACCACATGTTCACCATGGCTGTTGTTCCCGCCGGAATATGCATCCCACCTGCTATACCAACGTCCACGGTGCACAAACGCGCCCACGATAGCAGAGGCCCCGGCGGATGCATTCGTAAACTCTCTTTCACTACCGCTTGCAGGTATGGAAGATTTCCAATATCGTCATCTCGTACACTTCTGTCCCGCCCTACGACTGTCTCCAATTCCACCTGAGCTCTGCGTTGTATTTCCTCGTTCAATACCAACTCCGTCATTGTCCACTCTGTAACTAAAGCGACGGTGTCCTTGCCGCGAAATATCATCTCCTGTATATGAAAAATATTATGATGTCAAATATATATTAATTTTATTTGGGGGTCATATATCGACCACAAAATAAATAATATGATAGTTTCCTTCTTACCCAAAGAACCGCGATAATATCGTCATCTTGGAGGCTTTCCTGGCCTTGAAGGGAAAGGAGCACATCCACGAAATCTGAATCGGCAGTCTCTTTGAGCACGGTTGACTGCCGATGTTGTTGGATGATATGTTGAACGAAAGCCTTTACGCGAGGTACAAGTCGAGCGCACCGGGAGTGGATTTGCAGGGGGTCAAGAATCCGCAGCCATGGCAGATGATCGGCCCAGTTGAATGCCCCCAGCAGTTCAAACCCCTCCTGCACCATCTCCCTCACCTCTCTGCCTTCTCTGTCATTATCTAGCTTTACACCAGAGACACTTCCCATGATGTTGTTCAGCGCCGCCGTTTGAAGATGTGGACGCAGGTTAACAGTACCCTTGCATCTGAACTCATTGCGTACATCCGATAACATTTGAAGGCATTCCGCCTGACGCACGGCTTCGTGCGCAGCAATTCTTCGTGGACTAAAGAGATGGGCAGCAGACATCCTGCGAAGCGTCCTCCAGTACTGGCCGTTGGGTGCAAAGCCTATGGCCCTCCCAAACATTAGCTGCTGGGCAGATTGTTTGAGGGGTCTGTCTGCAAACTGAGGAGAGCTTAAAAGCTCTCTTGCCACCTCTGGGTCCGACGTTATGACTGCGGGGGTTGAGCCCAAGCTGAAAGCCATCAGCTTCTTTGCCTCGTGAATAGTGGACAATCTAGCAAGCGCACGGTGAGCGTGGCCACCACTCATCTCCATTAGACTCCCGATTATTGGCCATCCTCTGGGCCCTGGAATCTTCTTCATCTTCTTATTCTTTCCGGCCCACGCATACCCACCAGGACAGCACCAGGAGATGAATAGTGTAGAAAGCAGGATAAAAACCAGAATCGCCACGTATTGCTTCCATGAATAAACGTTACAATCTTCTTGAATACTCCCCAGGTTATATAAGTTTTTACTATATAAGTGATGGGAAGAAGTACATATGGCCACCACGAAACCTCTACACCGCAGCTTGTTGCTCTGTTCTTCATTCTGGATAAACAAGGCAAAGGTCGGATATACTAAGTAGAAACCGATACCGAGATGTTAGTATGCACAGAACTTATAATGGAGCGCAAAGAGTACAAAATTTCTAAGTAGAAAGCAATGGCGAGATGTTTGTATGCAGAGAACTTACAAAGAGCGTGAAGGGTTTGAAAATTTCTCAAAGTGACCACGCTGGGAAGGAGACAGGAAAGTTGGGGTAAGTAATAAGGAGATATGATGTAGGGATAAATCCCCTACACGGAGCCGACCAGGAAGGGCAAAGAGAACAGAATGTGACAAACAAGCATTTGAAGTTTGAACCAGCCTCGAGATGGGAAAAGGTCGCAAAACCACAGCCTCGCGTAACGCACTCAATGAATCAAACATAAATGACGAAACGTGTATAATTATTAAAGATATGTAGCATTATTTTCCTCTTTTGACATTGGTCAGGGCGATTTCCAACGCATTCGGCAGATATTTCTTCTCCGCTGACTACGGAACTTACCCGCATTTGCTCAAATTGGGAACATTTCCTCCTCATGTTTTGCGTCTTTGAGTTTTCTTCAATACACTGCGATTTTCTTCATTATTTAAAGCACAACGTTGCCGGCCCTTAATAGTTCAGAATTTATGTCGAATTGTCATATCGGTGGTGGACACGTTGGATTAAGTTTGGTGCAAAAGGTCGTTTGATGTTAACGTTAGTGCTTTAGTTATACTGTAGAGAGATACACGCCAACGCCAATAACTATAATATGCTGAACAGACAGTTTTTCTTCGAGACAAGTTAAATGGACAACTAAATGAATAGGTCAATTAATCTTTATATTGTTAGGAAAGCTAAAATTTATCTTTTGAAAAGAAAATTTGGTGTAACGGTAATTTATTAAAAAATGGAAAACCTCGTTGCAATTATTTATTTTGAAGCATTTATTTGTAGATATTATAATTTGAAAATTAGTGAAAGAATCTTTGATTAATAGATTTTTAAATTTTATTTTAAATAGGTTTGATAATATCAAATTGTAGGATAATCTATTCATTTTTATTTAAAATTGTCACATAGATGCTTTGTGATATTTTTTAGTTATTTATCTCTTTTAAGAAGCAACAACCTTTTCTACTTTGAATTTGTATGTTAGATGTCTTGGATATTTATGGTGAATTTGACTTTAAGTATCATGGTTACAGAAAGCTTAAGTCAAATTCAAGTACAAGAATTTTTGAAATTATATGGCTATCTTTGTATTATACTTAGTTTTACCTATGATTTTTGTTACTTTCAATATTCTTAAATATAATTGATTTGATAGGACTTAATTTCTAGGCTTCTTGATATTGAAGTACATTATTTGCTTTGTTTATTTGTCCTACTCTTCATATTTGATTTCTCGCCTTTGTATCTTTTATTACATTTAGAGGCATAATTACATTACAATAAGGGGTGGAGTCTAATCAAAATTGAACACCCAAATCACAAGATGAGACCGTTGGCTAAAAATATTGTGTTCCTTACACCTAACATAAGTTACCATAAAAATCTATTTTTTCTCTGTTATCTCTATCCAAAGATTCACTTCAAGTCATCAAAACATGCACCTTAAGTTGGTGAACCATGTAATTACCATTTTAAATTCTCTTCCATGCATAATACAATCTATTACACATTTTACATGATAAGTGATAGTCTTACACATTTCATACGAATGCATGTGTACTAGATTTTTCTCATATTATTTTCACCTTTTTAATGAGAGCTCTTAAATAATTAATAAATAAATCTAATCTTAGAAATACAAGGTGTATGATAGAACTATCATAGCTTTCTTCTACTTGTTGTGTACTTTGCAAGAGAAAAAGGATATGAAAACACTATTATATACTTAATAGGGATTAAGAGACCCCTAGTATCATTGCACTATTTAAAATTCTCCATGCTCACAAGCTATGCCAATATATCTACAATACTCTCTAAGGTGACAACCATTTCAAACATTTCCCTATCATACATTAGCATGCTAGAAAATATATGATGCTATACATCATTATGCTTCATTTGAACATAAAAGGTCAATTATTTCTAAGCTAATGACACACTTACTATGAAGTCCAATATACACTACTCTAGGACTTAGTTTAACAGCTAAAAACAATCTCTAAATACATATGGACTCTTGTAGGTATGGGTAGCTACCAATAGTTTTCCTCTATCATGGAAATCGTGATAACAACCTTTCACTTTCTCATCCCCAACTAATAGAAACACCAAATAGGTAAAATATATAACTACCAATATATCTCTAATTATAAACATCTCTTTCCTAATTAATATCCACATAACTATACATATTACTTGAGAATCATAGGCCATTTGAGGCACAATATAATTTATAAATTAAAGAGTACTAAACATTACCCCACAATTGTTTGAAGATCAACTATTAACTATAACCTAACATTGATGTCTAATACTATTCATGAAACAAAACAAGTCCCCCAATGATTTGAAAACTTATAATTTATTGAAAACCATAGCATACCAAAAACTACCAACTATGCTAAAATAGGGAAGGTGAGAGATATCCTCTATAGATTAAAAATTATATAAAGATGATACTTCACTAATATCTTCATCCCCACTAAAATATAACACTCACTAATCTACCACCAATGATGCTAAAACACAACAATGTATACTTCAATAATTAATGTTAGTCATCAAGAGAATTATTTTCACTCTATCTCTTTTGAGATGTATACCTAAGTTAACTTAATAGCATAAAGGTTGTCATATCAAACTATGTAAAAATATGAAATTTCAAGTACCTAATCACATCCTTATAAATACCAAAAATAAAATATTATCAATATATAATATGATTATTAAAAAATCATTATTGATCACATATTATAAATATAGTGATCTAATTTAAACCTTACAAATACCACTACAAACAAAAAATAATTATTTTTGTAGAAAATCTTAGGTGATTATTTGAGAACATTTGAAGAGTTTATAAATCTACAAAGTGATCATTCCTAATATTTTACAACATAGTGCTCTAGAGACATAGATTTATTCATCTAAGTTGTGATGTAGGAAATCTATTCTCACATGCATCTACTACATCTCTAGATCTAAAGCTATTAAGAAAATAAAAATAAAAAAATAGATGGCATCTTATAAATTATTAAAAAATCACTAAAGCCTATCCATTCAATATGGGAATACTCTTATGAAACTATTATCACCATGTACTTCTAAATACTATCATATAAATAGTGAGTGAACCATTCCCCACATCTCATTCTATTTCAATGTATTCATCTCCTCATCCATGGCCAATCTTTAGAACTCACTATTGTCTATCTCCATCAAACCTCTCATATTTTAAGGTTCATAAGTATTAGTGATAAAACAAAAAAATTATCTCAAATTAGGTATGCTACATCTCTCCCATTACCTCTTCTACCAAATGGACCTCATCAAAAGTTGAGGTAGAGGTTCTTCCTCCCTAGAGCACTCTAGACTCTTGGTACTTATCTCCTTATTTAGTCCATAATTAAACTATAGTTTTTTTTCAATGTAGTTTTCATGGTATTTCCTTGTAACTTCACTATAAACATCACACTTCCATTTAGGTTTTTAATAATATGACAAGGCCCAACCTTTATAAAGATCACATTTTATTATATATAACTTTTTTCAATATTAAATATTGAATATTGTTCCTTTTCACATTGACACTATAGCCAATTAAGATATATTTCACTCTTATTACCTAACATTGATTAGGTTTCCTTGAGAACATGATCAAATTCCATTTGACCAAAAACTCAAAGATGCATAAGTGAGAGAATTTTATCTATCCAAATTGTACCGTAGAAAAATGGCCCCTTGTCATTTTCATAGTCTTTTAGGCCTTTCCTCTCAATGCTTGGTACATTTTTCTTTGATTTAATGTTGTAATGTGACTTAAACATTCACATTAGGTCCTTAAAATTCAAATTATGACATCTTTTGAAGTTGTTGTGGAATGTTGTAAAAAATTTCTACACTTTTCTAGACTCTATTCATTACAATTTACCTAAAAAATCACCTTTTCATCACTCATCAAGTCCTATTTTGAAGTGTTGTAAAGTCTTGTAACAACATTTCATGCTTTTCTAGGCTTGTTTTCACTATTTACACCTTTCTTATGCTTTATTTTACCCCTTTATGCCCTTATAAGGCTTAATTAAGTGTGTTTTTGAATGTAAACCTGACAAAAAAAATTAAATGTGACTTAATTCTTGACACCCACATTCAAGTCCAAGGTGGGACCCATTTTTCATGGGTGGCTAATGAGTCCCTCTTGGCTCCAAATTCAAAATATTTCAATTTTTCTTTCGGGTTTTTATTTAAAATCACCTTGTGTCGGCTCGTGATGAGGTATCTTCGAGTTACTAAGGGACAAGTGTGTCTAAATATGTGTTTTTCTCCTTATTTTACATCTCCTAACTCATTCAAGCAATCTTTTCATTCATTAAAGCATTTGAGAACTTTGCATCATCTAATCAAGCACCAATCAAGCATTCAAGAGCAACCATTGTTATATGTTCATACTTTCTTCAACAAGGGTTTGATAAGTTTATAGCATTTGCATGTTATTTGTTTATCATTCTCTTCCATTTCATCATTTCATTAAGGGTTTGATTACCAAAGTAGGATTTGACCAAGGAAAATCCCTATAACCCAAGCCTTAACCATTCTTCCCCTATTGCATGCGTGCTTGTAGACTTGTGTATGAAGATTTGACAAGTTATTAGGTGTTGAAAAGTGGAAAAGAAGTCACCAAAGTGTTTCAAGTCAATTACAACCTATTTCAAGCTTGGAGAAGAAATTTTGTCTATTTTTTGTAGGATTAACTTCGTCAACCCGACAAGCAGACATCCTCAGATATGGTGCGACAAAATTGGTTCCTGATTTCTCAGAATTTTGGGAGAGGATTGATTAGACATCAATGGAAAATGAGTCCCACCTTAAGGATGGAAATCTATATTTTGTTAGATTCTAGATCTCGACACTTAGAAAGCAACTTTCAACAGTTTCCATTAGAAGCAAAACTGATTCTCCATCAGTGGCGAATGAGTCCCACTAGTGATTTTCAATGATTTATGTTAGTATTCAAAATACTCTAGATTCATCATCAAACTTCCAGGTGCACTTTGATTCAACCTTCTTCTTTTATGTTTTGCATTTAGTTCATACTTTAGTTCATGTTTTCATATCACATTGTGTTTTCCAACATTGCATAATTCTTAGGTTTTACATTCATAATCAGTCAAATAGTTCATTTAATTACACTTAGATAATTCTATTTAGTCTAAATAACATAATACATTGCATAATTTGAGTGGGGTTTATCTCTCTCCTTTTAGGTGAAACATTCCTAGGAGTGCAAGAGTAACCTATAAGCCCTACCCAAAAATCTGCGGTTCACAAACATCCATAGTGGATTTCTCAAGAATATCTAATGTGGGAGACCTATTTATAAGAAATTTTTAGGAAAGGGTGATCCTATATCATATTAGGATTAGATCCTTTTCAGTTACTCAAGGGTTTATAATTGACTTGCTACCACAAGGGAGAGCTAACCTCCTAGGGTTTATGTATATTTGTGTGTGTGTGAGGATGAAAAATTTGATGTATGATTTGACAAGCCTATTCGACATGTAACCCTAGATTTGAAAATGTAATTTATTGTAAAAAAGACAATGGAAAGTAACAGTATAAAATTAGTTCTAAAAATGATGCTAGAGAGGAACTTGTGACTGAAATATGAGCTAGAATTTATTGGTTTAGGTACAGGGAACCCTAGAACAATCTCCTCCCTTGTTGGGTATGAAAACTCTGATATGTTGATCATAGTCTTCTCTATGTTTTGTCGAATTGTCACTTGAATTTTTTTTTGGATCTGACCTACACACATGTAAATAGGGGAAAGATTTTACTGTATAGGGGCTTGCTTAAGTCAAACCTCCTTTTTGGTATTTGTAGATCCATTTACAAATATTGATGATGATCAAGAGGGCATGCCTTAGGTTGGGTAGAGGAAAAAACAACAATAATTGAATGAAATTGGTAAATTACAAATGATCACATTACCTTCATGTGAAAACCCTTGAAGAAGAGATGCCACAAAATCTGATTGATGGATGCATTGATTGTTTGATAGACCCACAAAAGGTTAGATCACATACACCATAAATTGTTGAAGCTACCATGCAGTGGATAACACAACACTTCTCCATAATTACCTTCTAATTGATCTCATTCATGATTTCTATGAGCAAGAATTTGACCTCATGCCAACATGATCAACACAAAGAGGATTAGTCAAGATACTAAAGACAAATCAAGCTCCTTATGAAATCCTTGATCACATTAAGATAAGAAAACATGGTAATAAAAGCGCACAAAGAAAGCATATAAGCATGTAAACCTATCTAAAATGGACCAAACCTCAATCCCATAGGGGGATTGGTGCTCCTTTGATAGGGAAAGAGAGCGCTTTCCCAATCCCTTGTGATGAGCTTCCAATGTGATGAAGATGCAAATATGATGAGATGAAGTGCAAGATGAATGTTCCTATAGTGAGAATACTAAGATTATGGATGGATTTCAAGTAGAAGTGGCTTCTATTTATAGGATTGAAGGGTTGAAGAATGGAGAGATGGGAGGAATGTGGGACTAAAAGAGAGCCAATAAGATTGTGACACTTGTCATAAGTCTATTGGATGAAGGTGGTGCACATTTTGGGGAATGTGCAAGTAAAGAGGATGGAAGAGAAATAAATGCATATGGTTGAGGATGTGAGAGGATGTAAGAAGAATAAATAAGGATGTAAGAGGAGTTAATGAATGTGTAAGAGGTTTTGGAGGGAAATTGAATTAGGAGGTAGTTGGGAGGAATATTCCCTAGAATATGCTTTTGTGAGGGAAAATGAGATAATTAGTTAATTAAAAGAATTGATTTTCATGTGCAAATGGGTTAGTTAATCATGGGTTGATTTAAATCTTGGGGAGTTAAAAGCTAGATGGTTTTTTAATGATTATTAGAAAGTGATTAAAGTTAATTAATTCAAAATTTAGTTAACTTTAAGTCTAGGTTAGTGAATTTATGATATTTGATTTAAATCATTTGATTTATTTAATCAAATAAGAGGACTCTAGGGATTTAATTAAACAAATTTATTTATTTAATTAAACATGATGGACATTTGTGAATTAATCTAATAAATTTCTTTATTTGATTAATAGAAGAATTGATGTTAATAATTTGAGCATCTACATTTTTCCCCTCTTTGAAGTAGTGCACTAGTTGCGTTGGTTCAAAGACTGATGTTGCCATGATCAAAATTCAAAAATTTCCTTATTTTTTTAGATGCCCCACTGTTGCCCCAGCAGAAAGAAGTATGCTAGTAGACTACCCCCTTGAGAGATCAAGCAAAAATTTTGATTTTAGGGGGAGCTCATGAAAAAGAGGTTCAACATGGTGAAATGAAAAGGTTAGACTAACATATCTATATTATGATGATGGTGCAAATGAGATGGCTTTTAAGATGCTTAGAATAACAAATCTATATAATTCAAAACAACTTAAATGATGATGCATTGCAAGTGAGATGGATGATGTTTCCTATTATGATGATATGCCATGATTATGCAGGATGCAAACGGTTTGTGTATGTCGGATGGATTTTTGGTGAAGTCATGATATCATGTTAGTACGTGAAGAAGATAGGAGAAAGATAGGGATCAACCTTTAATTCTAAGAAAACACGGGAGTCCAACAAGTCTATAAGTCATCGAGACTTTATTAGATATGATGATGAATGATGATGATGTGTTGATTATCTAGGGATTGGGGATGTAAAGAGCAAAACTTTCCTTATGTTTGATAGCACACATAGATACAATGCATCAAGGTACAAACAACCAAGATAGTGTGGTATCTAGTGCGATGGAATTTGAATTAGTAAACATTTAAGTGTATCCTTGTTGACATCCAACATACAAAACCTTGTTAGAGTGTACTTCAGACATTTCAAATATCTTAGACCAAAGCACAAAAAGGAAAAAACTCTCAATGTAATAGTCAACAAGGCATCAAAAACATCCTCCCTACAAACCGAAAAAAATTAGCATGACCAAGGTTATATTACAAGAATATCCAACAAGCACAAAAAATGAAAGATAATGATCAATGCCCCCATTCCTTTCTCTCTAAATCATTTTGATTAGACATCATCGAGAGGTCATTGGAATGAGCGCAATAAGATAAATCAAAAGAAAAGATCAAGTAAACAAACAAGCTAATGTTCTTCATACCTCTAGCCAAGACTAAACTAATGTAATGCCTAATGTTGATGTCCATTGTAGGAAGGATGCATCCTCAAACATGATGTTATCGGATGATTTTTGGATTAACTGGATGATAGGCTATTGTTACCAAGAGTTGACCAACGTGTTTACCTACTAACCTAGATTAAGACCCTCACATTTGAGTTTTCACTTTCAATTTGCTATACTTGTCTCCAATTGTTTTACCAAAGGTGGATGGTGATGATTGATTTATTGTGAGTGGATGTTTATTGCAGGTGAACATGAAATGAGGTGGATGATTTTGGGTTTTTTGGAATGTTTTTGGTATTTTAAAATGTTTCAAGGATGTTTTGGTATTTTTGAGATATTTTACAAATGTTTTAATTTTCAAAGTTTCCAATGTTTTGGTGTTTTTGTGTCTCAATGGCTGATCAAAGATTAGCCTTGCCTACATTTAAGCTTAGAGATGACATAGTTTAGATATCATGTTTTTGACATTTTTTATTTTTTGACTTGTTTTTGGATTTTTTATATGTTTTGGATGTTTTGATGATTTGGATATGGATATGTGCGATGATATCAGTGATCTATTTTTGGATTTTGTTGAAAACCAAGTTAAGGTTGATTGATCTAATTGATGGATTGATGATGATAACATTGCTGAGGGTACACAATAATGCAAGGATAGTGTTAAGAAACACAAGGATTGGGAGGGATATCCCAAGATGATGATGGATTGATTGGATTTGATTGATCAAGATTGTGAAGCTTAGTTTGGATCAAAATTTTTTTGAATGATTTGATGTGATGCTGAAGTGTAAATTAGATACAACTAATATTGATTGTTTGGATTGATGTTTGATGAAAGATAAATCTTGATAAGGAACATCTTCTCATCAAAATGTGTCATGGGCTAGTGATTTGGATTCTTGCTCACATATGCTTTGACCAATTTTATTTCAAGTTTTCTAATGTTTGGATCATCGTGACATAAGTTGGAAGATATAGATAAACATTTATTCCCAAAGCAACATGTAAATATTTTCCCCCAGTGTCTAGCAATGTATGGAATGCCATGGGTAGATGGTTGGATAGATGCATGGATGGACGGATATGGATTATCTTGTGATAAGATAAGGTGTTCGAACAAAGGATGGTCATATGGATAGTGCTTCATGGCTCAAATAATGTTTTATAGGATAGGATCAATGTCAATGAACCATGTCAAGATGTTTACCATAAGTAAGTGTAAAGTGTACACCAAATTTTGTCAAGATCAAGATAATTTGGAAGATGGATAAAGATTGATGAAAATGGATTCGATAAATGGTTTATGGATGAATGGATTTATTATGGATAAGATGGATGGAATGTTGGATTTCAATATGGATTAGATAAGATGCTTTCACTTGAATTAGCACACACAGATGCTCGATTCTACACATGACTCCTATTTTCTAGGTTTTCATCATGGTACTTGTCCAAAGCGTCACTGTAGTGGTTTTCACTGGAAGATGATTTTTATCTTTATGATTTTTTATTTTTTTTTGGTGAAATATTTTAAGCTCATTCTAAACCACTTGGTGGTGTCAATGTAGATGTTTATTTCATAATGTACCATCGATATCATGCTTGAAGAAGTTGCTTTGCTAAGATACATGGAATTGAATACAATTTTTTAGATTCCAGATATACTTTGTTGATACCAGAGTTAACTATGTCTTTATGCACACATCACGATAGAGTGCCTTGTGAATCCTTATGGTGAAGGGTTTCTACCAATACATGGTCAATGTGAGAATTGGATATCATGCATGGAGGAGTGGATGGTGGAGTATGTTTAGGAATAAAATATGGAATGGTTGATAGTTTGGAACCTTTGACTCTCCAAACTTGAGAAGATGAGCAATGAAGGATGGATATGGAAATGTGTATGGAATTAGGAACAACTGCTTGATATACTTTGTGCATCACTTATGAAGCCTACTTTTGCATTTTTGGATTTCTTTGATGGATACATTTCCCTTTTTGATTTTTCCCCATAGTTTCTTTGACTGATGGAATTTGATAGGGATGATCTATCTTTGTATTTTTTGGTATCCATGTGTATTTGATTTGTCCATTATGCTTCACAACTTATTTTTCATTGATAATGTCCTTCATGCTTTGATTTAAATCTTTCTTTTGATGTTGGTCCCAATTCATGGATGGGGTGATGGGTGGATAAAGATTCATGACATGGCTAGTTATAGTATTAGAATCATTTTTATCATAAGAATTCTTCATGCTCCCTATGTTGATGTTTGCTTAAGACATAGTTTCCCCCAGTATGGTGGTAGTAGCACCTTTGTTCTTTGACTCTGCTTGTTTCAAGATGTCCTATTTAGTAAGCATCCTTTGATAAATGACCACTGTAGATGATGTTAATTCAATTTGTTGCTCTATTAACTTCAAAATATCCTATTTGGTCTGACATGTTTCCTTGAGTGGGTAATGCTTGATATCCTCATATGTGATGTCCTCAATCTTAGTTTGGGATATATTTGATCTTGATGTTGATAACTTAGCCTGAATGTAAGAATCAATAACCTACTATTCTTGTGTAATAATGTCAAGAGTAAAGGGATCTTATTCTGAATGAAGATCATCTATGTGTCCATCCAAAGAAAACATCTCATGGGTAGATGGAGGACTATGTGCTATATGGATATGATCATGATTTGTGACATCTTGTATATTTTGGAGAGTTCCCATTAGTCAATCATTGTAGCATGTTGGAGATACAAATTCTTGATCTTGATTAATTTTGGAATTGCTTTCGACGTGCTTTGGATCAAGTGCTTGACATGGGTTAATTTCAAAGGATGGATTGTTTACAAAGGGTTCTTGGATATCTTCATTAGATATAGGTAGTGGCTCAATATCCTCTTGATATTTCTATGGATTTGGATCAAGTGTTGAGTTAAGGATTCCTTTAATATCCACAACCATAAGGTCAAAGGATGCCAATGTGTCTTGGAAAGGACCATTGCTAGAATTTGGTGAAAGATGATGATCATGATTTGGAATAAATTATTGAGATATGTCCTCTAACTCATTGGATGATGTAGAGACATTGTCAACATGATCATGGGTGGATGGATCTTGGATCATGTCAATAGGATCAAAGAATGTTAACACTCCTTGAAATAGATCATTATAGTATATTGTTGAGGGGTTTTGATCATGACTAAAAAGTGACTTGATGTATGTTGATTTGATCATTGGATGAGGTAGAAAAATCTTCAAGGTGCTTATGGATAGATAGATCTTGATCATTGTTTTCAACAATTGTGGTGAAGAGATTGTCACTGCTATCACTAGAGGTGGAATCTTGATCATATCCTCAACAGTCGTGGTGGACAAATTGTCACTGTTATCATTAGTGGTTGAATCTTGATCATTGTCCTCAACAATTATTATTCCTTGATCAAGAAGGTACTGGATGATATTTTTGATTTGAATACAATTTGACGTTTTATGACATTTGTCTCTATGATACTCACAATAAGATCTACCCTTATTCTAAGGGAATTTTATGATAGAGTTGAAAGCACTTACTCTTGGAAGAGTGATGAGTTTTGCATTAACTAGCTTGTGTAATGCAAATTTAATTGGCTCTCCCAAAGGAGTGTATTCACGTTTATTACCTTGTGAGATTTGTACTTGATTAAATTGACCTTCTGGTGATTTATTTTGGAGATGTGGTGATTGGGATCATTATTGATGTTGTTGATCTTGATATCCAACCTCTTGACAATGGGGATATTCTTCTTCATGAGGCTATGGAGACAACTAAATTTTTTGATGACATGGTTTAACCAATGGGGGAGTGTGTAGATTTTTGGGGTGGAGATGTCTCTTACAAATTTTCAATGTATAACAATTTGATTTCACAATTTTTTTTCTTGATTTTGATCTTGACACCCTTGATATAGTTTATTTTGTTGTTTGTCAAGCATAGGGTATGTGAATGATCATGACGGGCTAAAAAATGGCGATATGATGGGTATGTGTTGGGTATGTGGCTAACAACTTTTTTTTACCCAAAATTGATGGAACGAAAGGGGTTTTTAAAGGAGATTATCAACTTTCCACCAATATAAATTATGTTTTACTTTGAATTTAAAAAATTATTATTATTCATTTTCTATTTGAATTATGAATAAAGTCCTGATTGATAGGCTGATTGAAAAACATCTATAACTTTCAAACATTATCTCATTTTTGAATCTGAAACATGTGTCACATTCTATGCTTCACATACTATAGGATTAAAAAAGTTGAATTTCATGAAGTTTTGACCAAGTTAAGGTGGTCAAACATACGAGTTTTTTATATTTTTTAAATTTGTAATAAAAAATTGATAATTAGTTATTGGAAAAAAATTACAAAAAAATATGCATCACATCGGGACATGAGTGCTCTACTTATATCTAAAATCTTATAAAAAAGTATTATCATTTTATTTTGGTTAGGGTGGTTAAACAAACACCTACTTCTTATTTTTTCCCTGAAATTTAAATGCTACGACATTGAAATTTCAAATTTTTACCAAATAGATTTAAAAAAAAAAAAACCTAGTAGTTTAGAAACTACATTCAATTTGCTAAAGATTTTATTCTTACATATTTTTCAAATAATATAGATAGCTTAATCAAATTTTTACGTCAAGTTGCCTAACTCTGATTTTTCTAAATTTTATGACCACTTAAGGGTCTATTTTTTCCATGATGTTCCTGCACATACCCCATACTTGGAATATACACTTGTAGTATTTGTATGGGATCATGCAAAAATTTATTTTGGACAATGTTCTAATTTGGGATGATGTTTAGATTTTTCATTATAGGTTGACATGGAACATTGTTGTGGTTGGGAAACATATTGCTTTGATTAGGGTAACTTCAATTTTGTATGAGGTTACCTTGACTTGTATCAATACATTGAGTTGTCAATATATTGATTGGATTTTGAACAAAATTGGTTTGATTTGCAAATGTATCTATCCCATGGTTCACCAAGTGTGTATTTTATACATTCATGTTTGATAAGTTTTCACTTGGTATATTCACATTTGGCATGTATGGATTGGATGAGATAATGTTGTTTTGTTGAAGACTCATGTATTGATCGTTTGGTTGATAGATTTGTAAGTTTGGACTTTGATTTAAATCTATCATAGGGAAAGGTGTTCCAAAATTTAGGTTGGGCATACTAACATTTGTTGTATCATTGAGGTTTATAGGAGATAATGATCCATGTATGGATTGTATAAATGTGAGTTTTGATAATCAATTGGTATTGTAAGGCTTTGATAGTTTGGTTGACTTAGATCACTCATGATGTATGAAAATAAAGTTTATATTCCATGTTTTTCTTGTGTTTTGATCTTGTTGACCTCTAAGGAATTTAGACCAATGATGAGATGAAAGATGAAAAGGGTGAGTGATATGGTTATTTGAACATTTAAGAATTTTGGTCAGTACTAGACTTAGGTTTTGATTTTGATTGTTTTGATTGGATAATGAACTGTGAATCCTTAGATGGACATGTGATCTTAGGAAAATATTGTTCAAAGGGGTGCTTATTTAACTAGAGGTATGCGAAAGGATGCATTCTCACACTCCTAATTAAACAAGGTGATATTGATGTGTTTGATGATTTGCCCAAGTCTAGAATTTTGATTTTTTCCAAAGCTCTAAAAGTTGTTTGTGGGATGGAGATGATAAATTTTTGGGATGGATGAAGTGTTTGGTTTGATCCTAAATGAACATAATAGGGACCTTTTTTACAAGATCAAGATAGTGAAGAAAATGTTTTACCCTATGAGTAGTTCAAAGTAGGAGACCAATGTTTTTCTTGGAAGACCATAAGATGAAAGATAAACATGTACATGTGTGGGGCTGATTTGATTTCATCTTTGATTGGTGGAAAAATTGATATATAAATATTACTCTTTCTCTAACAAATCATTCAATAATGTCCTAGGAGTCCCAATTGGATTGACTAACAACCTTACAAGGTGAGTCAATTTTCAATGAGGAGGACCTAGGAGGGGGTTCTTTCAGCTTTAAAGGGGTTCACCACCAAGAAAATTCTTGGAAAAGTAAAAAAAAACATTCAACCTACAAACCCTAGTTATGCAAGCTAAATAAAGAGTGCAAATAATGAAATTATGCAACATCGAGGTATGTTGTGTGTACCTGGGAAGTCTAGAGATGTTATGAGGATTCTATAAATGTAAAGAAGCTACTAAAAAGTGATATGGAGGACTAAGACACCTCGAATGGTGTATTAGTCCCATTGCTATTTTTTGGGGTAGATGTAGAGTATTTGGATGTCAAAACTAGATCTCAAGGAATCTCTAAAAATATGCTTGGGAGGACTAAGACACCCAAGGTGGTGTATTAGTATCATTCTAATTTTCTAAAAACCCTGAATGTGATCCTGACCTCCAAGGTCTGTGCTTGCTTCCTTTCTGATCTTAGTAACTGAAACTTTTGAATTTATCCTGTAGGTGAGTTTTCATGAAGATGAAAACTTTGTAATGCAACTTTGCAAATTCTACAACTTTCACTCCAAATGATCTTCAAGACTTCAACCTAGATCTACAATCACAAATATGAAAGAGGGGGAAATCTTGTTGTTTGTTATAGAATGGGGGTTTCCCTTCTAGTCAAACCCCTTGTTGGTAATTAAACCTTGAAATGAAATAGAAATAAAGAAGGAAATGGTGAATGAACAACATGCAATGCTACAACACTCCAAACCCTTATAAATTCTACAAAATTATGTGGAATGGCTACAATGAATATGGATCTTGAACCAAAGGAATGATATTGAAAGATATGGAATTGGATTGCTTGCTTGAATCAAAACCCTACATCATAAATGTTAGCACAACAATAGATATGATGCAAGAAACTCTTTGATATGATGCTTGAATCTTGATAATGGCTCCAAATGCTTGATGAATCTTCTCTTGAATTCTCTTGTGAACTCAATTTGATATTATGAATGCCTCTCACAAAAGACTTGGATTGAAAGGAATGAATGAACCTTGTATTTATACTTATCTATGCTTAATATCCCAAAATTACATCACACCAAGCTGACATATGAATTCATTAAATAAAGGAGGCTAAATCCCACCAGAATTTGAAATTAAATCCTAAAAATGACTCAAGGAGGACTTAGATGCACTAGGTGGTGTCCTATTCCCAAGCTAGGAAACTTGGGGCATAGACACCAAAAAGGGGCTCAATTAAGATACCTAAAAATTAGGGTCCCGAGGCCTTTGGGGGACAAAGATGCCTTAAGTGGTGTTTTAGTCTCGACCCAAAAATTAGGGACACACAGATGGAGTCATTAAATTATCATTTATGTATTGGAGAATTTTGGGATTAACTATAAAAAGATATAATTCATAGGGATTGTGGATGAAAAAAAGGAACAATTAATCCATAAAGAAGCATAAATAAAGCAAGGTAGGACCAAATAAGTGTGAAAATGCAAAGGGTATGCATTTTTCAACACTAGATTTAGCCCCCACTTTAGTGATATGATGAACTTGCTTCAAACTCACACTAAAGTAGCCAACCATGCAATCAAGAGGGGTTTAAATGTACAAATGCTAGTAAGATAGGATGAGAATAATCAAGAGGGTGGAAAAGCCCTCAAGATCAAGATACTATGGCAAGCCAACATAGGAACAAAGGAACACACTTATGGATGATATATGAAGCCATAATTAGATCACAAACATGCACCATCAAGGATAAGAAAAAAGGAAAAAACTGCAATGGATCAAGCTTCGACTAGACATCCAACGCAGTGGACCAGATCTAGGTTGTTTGTCCAAAAAGGTTTACAAGTGGAATGTGTTGTTGACAATGCAAACAAAAGCACGCTCACAAGGGTTAGTGGGAGCTAGGTGTCCACTAGGTGAGCCCTAGGGGACTATGTCAAATCCATAACTCCATGACTTTAATAAGGTACAAAGATGCATGCTCACAAGGGCTAGTGAAGCTAGGTGTTCACTACGTGAGCCCTAGGGGACCATATCAAAGCCATACCTCCATGACTTTAATAAGGACATTAGGAAAAATGCGACTAGAAAGAGGGATGTTCAAAGGGATTTTTCTTAGTTCATGTAAGGTCTTACTCTTAGGGGACATCATTCCTAATGTCTCCAAGAGAGGACCAATCAAAGGATAAAAGATTCACCACTTAGTAGATGCAATGCATTCTATCACCACTAAGGGGAATATAATATGCTATGATAGATCATACTCTTGAAGGAAATTACTCCCAATGTCACCACAAAGAGGAAGACATGTCACGTGAAATAAGAAAATTGCATCAAAGAACATGAAAAGGAAAAAAATGCAAGTGAAATCATGCAAAAATAATACCAATGTATGGCCCCACTTTAAAGAAATTGCTAACACCATGCTATGAGAAATTACTTCAAAGTAGCCAAAAGATAAAAAAGGAAAAGAGGACTACCCCCTAGAACACATAAGGGATCTATGGATTCAGGGTCAGTATTTTTCTTTGCTGCAATAATATTAGAGAGCTCAGAACTATCATCATTCCCCAAATACACATAGAACTGAAAGAATGAAACAAAGAGAGTGAAAATGGAGAAAAAAAAATCCTTTTGGGTCAACATGGAAGAGACATAGGGTGTCTTAACACCTTGCATCATCCCCAAAAAGAAAACACAAGAAAAAGAAAGGAAAAGGTGAAATAGAAAGGAAAATATTTTGGGTCAACATGAAGGAGACATGAATGACTCAATGCCTTACGTCATCCCCAAAAGGAAACACAAGACAAATGAAAAGAAAGAAAAGATCAAGGAAAAGGAAAAAGTATACAACATATAGAAGAATGAAGGTACAAATAGACGAATGCACATTAAGAGAAACATCAAACAAAACATCGCAGGGGGATAACATTACACACATGTAAGCAAACAAAAATAAAATGAAAAATACTAGTAAGGCATAGGCGATTCAACCTAGAGCAAGTTATCTACTTCCTAATCTCATTATGTATAAGCGAAAGTTAGATAATGAACCTAAGGGACAATAACAAATGCATTAATAGGATAAGGTCATCTACTTCTTGTCCCCACTGAGTGCAAGAAAAGAATGGGCCGAGGTAGGTGATGAGAAGGATCATGTAATAGTGAGAATAGAATATTCTACTATTATTACATGAAAATAAAGGTGGAAAAGGATAAACTATGCAATCACTTGATGGCAATCATTTCCATCGAAGTGAAAGTTTTGCAATACTAACTTGAATTCATGACACTCATTAGTACTGTGTCTAAGAGTTTGATGATATGCATAGTGTGGGACTCTTGCATCTTTAGGATACATAACTAATCTATTCATAGGTGGCAATGTTATAAGTTCTTTGTTGAGAAGCAGTTGTAGTTTCCTTTCACTTTCAGGTGGTAGACAAAGAGGTTGTAACTTTTGTAATTTGTAAGGCCTCTTGTGCTTGCTAGATTCACCAACTTCTCTAGATGGGATTAGGGTAGTAGGTTCTAAGATGATCCTATATTTATCCTTGTTATTGTTATGATCTATTGGTTTTTCTTTAGGAAGAAGGATATTTAGATCAAGAGAAGAATCCAAGATCATTGTGCCATCAGTTCAGAGCCTTAGATATTCTCTAGGAGTCTTTTTTGTTATGAGAGGGATCTTGATATCTTAGTCCCTTTGTGTTTTCATTGGTTGGTTTTTGGTCTAGGATTTGATGAATCTCATGTTCGAGGAACTAGGTTCACCTGTCGTAGGGAACTTAGGTTCAAATTTTGCTTCGATTTTAGGATGTAAGTAACCAAACATCTCAAGAGGTGGTATTGTGGTAGGATCCAATTGTTTCATGGAGGGATAGAAAGATGCATTAGCTTCAAGGTTATCAAGTTAAGAACTTATTCATGTTGTCATCATCTTCTCCAATGATGTCAACATCGCGAGGAGGACATACATTAGGAGTTGAGTGAGAATGAGTGAGTTCAATTTCGTTTGGGTCATTACCAAAGTACCTACAATTTAACACATCTACCAAAGATTTCAAGGACATCCACAACTTTCCAAAGAAAATATCCATGATGTAATATTGAACAAATGCACTTGAAATGAAAGAAATTGAGATAATTACAATTCTGGAAACTGAAATAGAAAATTGAAGGTAGCTTACAGAAACACAAAAAATCAATTTCATATCCTAAAAATTGGAGAATAAAAGTCAATAGGGACTAAGATGCCAGGAAGAGCATCTTGGTCCTCCCGATGAGATTCTAAATTCCAAGGATTGAAACATACATCAAACAATAGAGAGATACTTCTAATGAAAAAATCCTGAGAGGGACTAAGATTCCAAGAAGGTCATTTTAGTCCTAGCAAAGGGTTTTTGCATAAAAATAGTGAATTATGGAATTTCAACAGTGTTCACAGATTATATATGCAAGATACTAATGTTCAAAAATAGAAAAATGTCCAAATGAGTACAAGAAAAAGTAACTAGGAACAAGCAATTAAATGCAATATGGAATACATTTTTTTTCAATTTTGAATGCAACAAGAATGTTTGTAAATGAAATGAAGATGAAGAACAATGCACTTTTCAGTTTTTCAATGAGATGAAATGATGCAATATACTAAAGATGCAACCTATATGCACTTTCACTAATGCAAATATAAGAAACCCTAAATACAATTTCACTAATGTAAAATTCAGGAAACCCTAGATGCACTTTTACTAATGCAAGATGCAATGCAAGAATGAATGCAATCTAGATCTAAGAACTTTAATGAACTCCAAATCAGAAATGAATGCTTAAAAGTTGGGTTTTCCAAAATGATTGGTGGAAAAATGGATATATAAATATCACTCTTTCTCCAACAAATCACTCAATAATGTCCTAGGAGTCCCAATTGGATTGACTAACAACCTCACAAGGTTAGTCAATTCATAATGAGGAGGACCTAGGAGGGGGTTCTTTCAGCTTTAAAGGGGTTCACCACCAAGAAAATCCTTGGAAAATACAAAGAAACATTCAACCTACAAACCCTAGTCATGCAAGCTAAATGAAGAGTGCAAATAATGAAATTATGCAAGAGAAAGGTAAGATGTGTGTACCTAGGAAGTCTGGAAATGTTGTGAGGATTTTGGAAATGTAAAGAGGTTACAAAAAAGTGTTGTGGAGGACTAAGATGATGAGGATGGCGTATTAGTATCGCTGCTATTTTTTGGGGCAGATGCGGAGTCTTTGGATGTCGGAACCAAATCTAAAGGAATCTATGAAGAATATGCTTGGGAGGACTAAGATGCCAAAGGTGGCATAGTAGTCCCATTTTGAATTTATGAAAAAACCCTAAATGTGATCTTGAGCTCCAAGGTGTACACTTACTTCCTTTCCGATCACAGGTTCTGAAACTTCTAAATTCAACCTGTAGGTGATTTTTCATGAAGATGACAACTTTGTAATGCAACGTTGCAAATTTTACAACTTGGAACTCCAAATGATCTTCAAGACTTCAAACTATATCTACTATCACAAATATGCAAGAGGGGAAAATCTTGTACTTTGTTAGTGAATGGGGTTCTTCCTTGGTCAAACCCCTTGTTGGTAATTAAACCTTGAAATGAAATATAAATAAAGGAAATGGTGAATGAACATGCAATGCTACAACTCACCAAACCCTTATAAATTCTACAAACTTGTGTGCAATGGCTGCAATGGATATAGATCTTGAACCAAAGGAATGCTCTTGAAAGATATGTACTTGGATTTCTTGCTTGAATCAAAACCCTACATCACAAATGTTAGCACAACAATACACATGATGCAAGAAACTCTTTGATATGATGCTTGAATCTTGATAATGGCCCCAAATGATTGATGAATCTACTCTTGAATGCTCTTGTGAACTCAATTTGATATTATGAATGATTCTAAAAAAAGATTGGAAAGAAATGAATGAATGAACCTTGTATTTATACTTATCTATGCTTAATATCCCAATATTACATCACACCAAGCTGACATATGAATTCATTAAATAAAGGAGGCTAAATTTCGTCAGAATTTGAAATTAAATCTTGAAAATGACTCAAGGAGGACTAAGACGCCCTAGGTGGCATCTTAGTCCCAAGCCATGAAACTTGGGGCACATACACCAAAAACGGGACCAAGTAAGATACCTCAAAATCAGGTTCCCAAGACCTTTTGGGGACAAAGACGCCCTAGGTGGCATTTTAGTCTTGACCCAAAAATTAGGGACACATAGATGGAGTCATTAAATTATCATTTATGCATTGGAGAATGTCGAGATTAACCAGAAAAAGATATAACTCATAGGGCTTGTCGATGCAAAATAGGACCAATTTAGCCATAAAGAAGCATAAATAAAGGAAGGTGGGCCCAAACAAGTGTGAAAATGAAAATGGTATGCATTTTACTATGCTACAATCTTGATTAATGAATTGCTTTTACCACATGAAATTGTCTTGTTTAAATTTCAAACTAAATGTTTTTGTCTAAACCCCTTTTCATTTCACAAGGTCCATTATGTGAAAATCAGAGAACCAAGGCCATAGATTCCCTAGGTCTACTTTGGAGAGAATAAATTGAGATGTGAGCCCAAATATTTAGAAGCCTCTAAGAATAAAATCCCTAGGGACAAGCAATAATAACTGGAATCTTCACGGATATTTTGTCTTTCCAAAGGGTTTCAAATTTTAATGACTTGTTGAATGTTTGTTTCAAAGTTTGAGATCCAAGCAATATATTTGACTGACTCACAAATTACACAACCCTAGGTTAGAAATAGCTATACTTGTTGAGTCCCCAATTGTATTTCTCCAAACACTAAGACAAAGTGAATAGTTAGAGATTTGGTGACATTGGCTCCCCTCCATGACACACACTTCTTAGGACCACCAAATCTCAAAATCCTAAATATCTGGAGACCTTAAGGTTGTTTTCTATTTCTACTTTGAATAGTACAAATGTGAGGCAGCTTTAAAACGACCATTCATGCACCAGAAAGTATTAAGGATTTTGGTCTTTTAAACAAAGGGTTGTAGTAAGGACATCCAGTTCAAGGGATACTATGATAAATTCCCTCAAGAGGTCTCCCAACCCTTATAATGAGGGATTTCTACATCATAAAGATAATTGGGTAGAGTTATCATGTACCACTTCTCATTGATTGCAAACTTTCCTTGCAATCATACATTTATATAGCAGTTTGGAAGAGCTTGGATTTAGCTCGTTACCGGTTGGGTCATTCCCTCCTTTTGAAGTAGGGAGGTAGGACCTCTAAAGATAAACAAAAGTGAAGAATTACATTTGTAGCTCAACCACCCAGATTACATACAACACTAGGAGGGAACACACACAATGCATTTCCTTCACACTAGCATGAGGGTTCAATTTCAGTGATTAGTTGAAAAATGGATGCTTTATGGTTTTGAACATAGAACATCACTTTTCTCCAACTAACATTCAATGATTCCCTAGAGATCCCAGCCCAAGAGTGGAATAGAGGAGAGAGATCTGACAATAAGGTATCATAGGGTATGATTTCAAATTACAAGATGTTAGGGTTAGAGATGGCAGATCTAACAATTAAATGTAGATTTTAATTAATAAATAGAGAAACTAAAACATACACAGAATAAATCATAACACAAAGAATTTAATGTGATTCACCCAATCTAGGCTACATCCACCAAACCGCAACCATCCAATACTTTTATTATCCAGTGTAAAACCTTTTACAATCTTGCGAATAATCACATTTTTCATCATACAGTAATACCCATTCGAACCCTTTTTTAACAAGCTTAGAAGCTTCCAAATTTTTGGGTTCTACAAAATCGAATTTTTCTTTTTTCATTGATTTTTCCCTTTTTCGATGATCATGCGAAAAAGTAGGAGGAAAATTTTTCTTGAGGGCTGCCGCCCCCGAACTCCCACCCGGCCCCGGACCCCGGCAAGGATAGGGGACCGAGGTGTATAGTAGACCATGGGCTATACAATATAGAATGATCAGTCACCACATACCAACAATCTCCCACTTGGAGACTGATCAGGCTCCATACCAACACAATCTCCCACTTGGAGATTGATCCTGGACGACACTGCTGCAATTACAGCTCCCACTAGAAATAAGTACCTTGGACCCTGCTACTCTGTTATACTTGAATTCAACCTTGAAGACCAACCGAAGCTGAAGAGGATCTTAGCTTCTCCCTTGTCACTGCCTTCGTAAGTATATCCGCTGGATTGACATCTATATGTATCTTGTCCAGCTTAACCTGTCCATCCTCCAACACTGACCAAATGAAATGATATATCAACTGTATGTGTTTTGTTTTAGAATGCAAGACAGAATTCTTTGCAAGATGTATAGCACTCTGTTTGTAAACAAGTAATTTCTAGCCTGTTGTTTTTCCAACTCCATGAAAAGTTGCAACCATATCATCTCCTTTGTCGCCTTTGTTGCAGCAACATACTCTGCCTCTGTGGTGGATAAAGTAACCACCTTCTACAAGTGAGAAATCCAACTCACTGCTGTCCCACCAACTGTAAATACATAACCTGTGGTACTCCGCCTGGTATCTATATCCCCTGCTAAATTTGAGTCAACATAGCCTTTTAAATCAGTATTAGAGCCCCCAAAATATAAACAATTATTGGATGTACCTCTCAAATACCTGAGAATCCATTTTACCACATTCCAATGCTCAACTCCAGGATGACTCAAATACCTGCTAACAACTCCTACAACATGTGCAATATCTAGCTCGTGCATACCATGGCATACATCAAACTACCTACAGGTGAAGCATGTGGTACCTTGGACATTTTTTCTTCCTCCTCTTGTGTCTTTGGACACATATCCTTAGTCAATTTGACATGACTAGGCAAAGGTGTGCTGACAACTTTTGCATTCTCCATATGAAATCTCTGCAACACCTTTTCAACATAATTAGCTTGAGATAAAAACAATTTTTTGTTTTTCCTATCTCTACAAATTTTCATACCAAGGATTTGTTTTGCTGCCCCTAAATCTTTCATAGCAAAAGAATTTGCTAACTATTGTTTCAACTCTCTTATGTGATCCATGTTAGACCCAGCTACAAGCATGCCATCAACATATAAACACAAAATAATGCAGCTGTCACTATCCAACCTCTTAAAATAAACACAATGGTTAGAATTACACCTATTGTAGCCTTGCTCAGTTATAAAACTATCAAATTTCAAATACCATTGCCGAGGTGCTTGCTTTAAGCCATATAAACTTTTCTTCAATATGTACACCAGTTTCTCCTTACCTTTGACCTCAAATCCTTGTGGCTGGTCCATATATATTTCTTCTTCCAAATCACCAAGGAGAAAGGTTGTTTTAACATCAAGCTATTCCAAATGAAAATATTTAGCAGACACAATACTTAAAACAATATGAATAGAAGTCATTTTAACAACAGGAGAAAAAATCTCATCAAAATCAATACCCTATTTTTGTGCAAATCCCTTTACAACTAATTTGGCTTTAAATCTTTTCTTACCTCCATCCTCCTCTTTCAGCCTATAAATCCATTTTTTTGGTAAAGCCTTTTTACCTGCAAGCAACTTGCATAATTCCCAAGTCTTATTTTTCAACAAGGAGTCAATTTCTTCTTCCATTCCATGCTCCCACTGAACCTTGGTATCCACCTGCATAGCTTCATCATAATATTCTAGTTCACCAACATCAGTTAACAAAATAGTATACAAAATGGGAGAAAATATTTGAAGAGGTCTACTTATCCTTGAAGATCATCTAACAGGAGTTTGTGGTATTTGTTGCTATTATTGTTGCCCAGCATGAGGAACTACTGAAACATCATTGTTTGGAATATCATCCAACACTGCATAATCATTTTCTTTCTTCTCATGCTGCAACAACAGATCTTTGTACAACACTTTCTCATTAAATATGACATTCCTACTTCTCACAATTTTTTGATTTTCAAAATCCCAAAGCCTATAACAAAATTCATCAATGCCATATCCAACAAATACACATTTCTTTGATTTTGCATCAACCTTGGTTCTATTTTCAGAATCTACATGTGCAAATGCTTCACAACTAAAGGTTTTGAGAAAAGAATAACTCACCTTCTTACCTTTCCATGCTTCCTCTGGAATACCACAACCCAAAGGATTAGAGGGACCTCTATTAATTAAATAAACAACAGTGTTTATAGTCTCTACCCACAATTTTAAAGGCAACCCAACATGCAATCTCATAGTCCGTGCACGCTCCATTATTGTTCTATTCATGTGCTCAGCCACTCCATTTTCCTGTGGAGTCCTTGGAACTATTTTTGCCTACGAATACCATTAGAGGAACAATAATCTTCAAACTCTTTACTACAATACTCACCACCATTATCAGATCTGAGATATTTTAACCTTTTTCCCATCTCATTCTCAACCAAGCTTCTCCATTTTTTAAAAGTTTCAAATACATCAGATTTCTTCCTAAGGAAATAAATCCATACCTTCCTAGTTGCATCATCAATGAATGTAACATAATACAGAGAGGCAGAGAGAAGATACCGAGCTGGTCCATACATCTGTATGCACAAGCTCCAATTTCTCATCTTTCTTTTGCTTCCCATCCTTGAGAAAACTTACTCTCTTTTGTTTTCCATACACACAACTTTCACATAAATCCATATTAACACATTTTAGACCTGGTAAAACATTATTTGAATGAAGTACTTTCATACCTTTTGCACTCATATGCCCAAGTCTATTATGCCACAGTGCTGATTTAGAGTCCACAACAACTGTATGATCTTCTACCTGCTGAACTGTAGCAACTGTTCCTAGACATTGAACTTTTTTTGTAACAATTAAAGTAGAAGGAATAGTATGACCTATACAAAGATATAAGGTGCCTACTTTTGCACCCTTTGTGACCCTCCAGTTTTTATCACTAAAAGTAACAACACAACCTTCATCATTTAGTTGCCCTGCGAAAATTAAATTTCTGCTTAACTTTGAAACATGCCTTGCCTCACGTAGTAGCCAATGATTCCCATTCTGCAACTTAATCTTGATTCTTCCCTTTCCAACAATCTGACAAGGTTCGTTATCTCCTAAATAAACCAGCCCAAAATCCCCTTGGACATAATCAAGAAAATAACTTCTATGGGGGGTAGCATGAAATGAAGCCCCTGAATCTAACACCTAAGAATCATCAGCATTATCAAGGGAAAGAATCAAAGCATCCTCATCAGATTTACTACTTACCACATTTGCCTCTTTACTTCCTTCATTTTTGTCTCCTTTATTTTTCTGAGACCAATAATCTTTTTTTAAATGACCCAGCTTACCACAGTACCAACAATCCTTCTTGTCTCTAGATTGGGACTTTTTGTCCTTTGATTTTCCTTGTGACTTCCCACAATATCCAAAATTGTTTCCTCTCTCCTTTGCTCTGCCTCTGCTTTCTGCATTCAAAACACTACCTGATGTGGATGTTCCACCTGAGTTTTTCCTATGGATTTCCTTGCTCAAAATAACACCAACAACATCATCAAACTTCAATGTATTTGAACCAAAAATAGAATTGCTAACAGTGATTACCAAGCTATTCTAGCTTTTAGGTAAAGAACACAGAATCAAAAGAGCCCTAACTTCTTCATCAAAGTTTACTTTTACAGAAGTTAATTGACTGGTGACCGTATTAAACTCATTTAAATGATCAGTAATTGACCCACCTTCTACCATTTTCATATTAAATAAACACTTCATAAGAAATACCTTATTCGAAGTGAAAGGCTTTTCATACAACTTTTCCATAGTTTCCATCAACTCTTGAGTTGTCTTTTCTTTTGTAATATTGAATGCCACTATTTGTGCTAGGCACAAATGAATACTGCCAAGAGCCTTTCTATCCAAGATCTCCCAGTCCTCATCTGACATTGATGCAGGTTTCTTGGTTTTCCCTTCCAATGGCCGCCATAAATCCTTTTGATAGAGATAGTCCTCCATCTACATCTTCCACAATTGATAGTTCTACCCATTAAACTTCTCAACCTTCTTACCCTCGTCTGCCATTGCTCCCACTCAACCGTGAGATCTTTCCTACAAACGATAATCGAAACACAACCCACTCTGATACCACTTGTTAGGGTTAGAGATGGCAGATCTAACAATTAAATGCAGATTTTAATTAATAAATAGATAAACTAAAACATACACAGAATAAATCGTAACACAAAAAATTTAACGTGGTTCACTCAATCTGGGCTACATCCACCAAACCGCAGCCATCCAATACTTTTATTATCTAGTGTAAAACCTTTTACAATCTTGAAAATAATTGTGTTTTTCATCATACAGTAATACCCATTCGAACCCTTTTTTAACAAGCTTAGAAGCTTCCGGATTTTTGGGTTCTACAAAATCAGATTTTTTTTTCATTGATTTTTCCCTTTTTTGGTGATCACGTGAAAAAGTAGGACCCAGACAAGGACAGGGGGCCGGGGTGTACATTATACCATGGGCTATACAGTATAGCATGATCAGTCACCACATACCAACACAAGAGGGGTTCACCACCAAGTTTAAACTTGGTAAAGAGAATGTTGGAAAACATAGTGTGATATGCAAACTAACTCTAAACGACCTAGAAATAACCATGAAACAAAACATAAAGCTATGAAACTAAAAGTGTGCACCTAAAAACTGGAGAGAGTTGGAATGGAGCTTTGAAATCTTGAAAATGTTGATTTTAGGCTTGGTGGGACTCATTTGCCATTCTGGGCGAATCAGTCCCAATTCTAAAAAATTGTATCAAAGAAAGTTTTGGCCAAATGGGTATCCAAATCTGCAAAGATATCTAAAAAAAACCTATAGTGGGACTCATTCGCCACTTGTGGCAAATGAGTCTAGTTTGGATTTTTTGGAAATTCAAAGTTCTGATATGCACCTCTTAGTCTACTCTTTATGTTCCTCCAGGTTCCCAAATCTAAAATTCTAATTTCGGGGCTATAGATGACCTTTTAGTGAATATTTTGAACTTGCAAATGGGGGAAAACTCTAACAATCTTGTACCCTAATCCTTAATGATCTTCAAGTCTTCAAAGAACCTAGATCTATAATCACACAAAGAAAGAGAGAAAAAGTGTTGATTGTTAGGGAATAGGGGTTTTCCTTGGTCAAACCCCTTTTAGGTAATTAAACAAAATGATGAAATAAGATAATGAAACGTGAACATGAAGTAATCCAATTAGAACCTTGCCATGATGATAGATATTTAATTGCTGCAGCAATTGATGAAGAATTATTCCCTTCAATGCTCTTGAATGCTCTTGAAGACACTTGAATGCTCTTGTGAACGCAACTTGTTATTAAGAATGTTCTCACAAAAGTCTTAGGTACTTGGATGATAAAATGATTGAAAGAACCTTGTATTTATACTTAATTATGTAAGAATTCCTGAAATTACAACACAACAAGACCACATCAGATCTAGGAGAATAAAATCCCTCCAAAAATTTGATTTAAATTTGAATTTTGGTCACATAGGACTCATTTGCCCAAGATGGAGAATGACTCCCATCTAGCATAATGTATGGGACCAAATATCAAAGTTCTTAGAAAGGTGAAAAAATACGTTTGGGACCCAAAAATCTAGGTGGGACTCATTTGCCACAAATGGGGAATCAGTCTCATTTTGTCACAAAGTGCCACATATCACTAAATCTAGGCCACACAAGGTAGAAACACCTAAATTATGATTGGTTATTGAATGATTTCAGGATTATCCTAAATGGTGCAGGGGCACCTTGGGTTTCCATGCCTCTTTGAGGCCTTGTTTGTTTTTTTGGTTTGATGTCAAGTTGCATTTGATGTAATAAGGTCTTAAGGACCATCTTAAACTCCTTTCAATATGTTTTCTAGGATTTTAATTGAGTTTTGGTCTTGCTGTTAAGTTTCTATGTAATAACAAGGTCTCCATCCTCATTTTGTAAGCTTGGAAAATTAAAGAATCAAAATGCCATGATGCAACTAGGTAATTGAGGGGAGTTTCCTTGATGATTTAAAGTGATTGTGGTGTCTTTTTACAGCTTTTTGAAGCCTCATTTAAATTGGGCTTATAGGAAGTAGTGTACATTGCCTTAACTAGGCAATTAAGAGCCTAAAGTGAAGTTTGATTAGTTCTAACATGTAACTAATAAAATTTTCAGTTGGAGGACATTGGGAAAGGTGGTTAGAAGTTGAAATAAGCCTCTCATGGTCGAGGCATGATTGATGAAACATTTTTTTTGAAGTTCTAATGAAAATTTGCTATTTTCTAGAAAAATCTGTGTAAAAATTGCTGCTAAAACGTGTGGTACGGATGTTGTACAGAATGTACAGGTACAAGACTGATATGGTTGGAAAGATGGATGAACTAGATTTCATTTGGAATTAATTTGATAAAATTGTATTGAGTATAGAAAAAGTTATAGCTGTTTTAGCAGAGGCAGGTCTGAAACCCTCAAAACAAGGGTTTTGGTTGAAAAATGGTTTTTCCTTCCATCTCCACATTGTAAAAATGCTGATTCTTGGTGGGATGGAAGGTAATTGTGTAAATTTTCATATTTCCTTTGTTTTGGAGAATGGAAAGGTGTGTGGAGGATTTTATGTATTGAACTAGGTTTGGCATGTTCATGTGACAGGCCTAATTGGTGAAGTAAAAAGTGAGTTTTGCTTGTTTTGTATGGATTTTTCTTGAAGAAGAACTTAGGAATGTTGAAAATGGTCGTAATTATCATGTAGGAGTCTAAATCAAGGCTTTGGGGTGAAGGGGAGAGCCTAGGTAGTCAAAATCATGTTGTGATCAACAAATTAAGCCTCTTAGGGATAGTGATACATTGGTCCATGGTTGTTTTTCCATCCACTATCAAAAGGTGAGACTTTGAGGTCTTGTAGAGGCATATCATAGTTGTCTAAATTCAGTAGTTTGAGCCTGGTATAGGCTTGTGGGTGGATTTTATTTAGAATGTCCTCTCAGGTAGTCTTGCAAGCATTCAAGGCTAAAGAGACCTAGTGGTATGAGTAATGAACAAATGGAGTTTCCTAAGTGCTAATTAGAATTTTTGTGACATAGTTTGGTCATTTGGAACTTGTTTAAAGTAATTCCAATCCCTTGGTTGTGTTGAGTACAAGAACCCTTGGTGATTTGGGTCATTTCCTTGAAGGAGTAGTGGATTGATAAAGTCCAATTAAAGGGGTATTTGAGAGAAGTTGTGCTAAGTTTGTGGTTTGATCATTTAGTTGATCATTTGAAGAAGCTTCCCCTGCTCACTCTACATCACTAAAAAGGATGCAATAAGTGAGGCTTATGGATGCAAAATAGGGCCAATTAAAGCATAAAAAATCCAAATTGTTAATGACAAGCCTAAAGAAATGTGAAAGTGTGTTACAAAACTTTACAACACTCTAAATAAGGAAAGATTAAGATTAATTATGATTAAAATTATGTTTATTATGATTAGTTAATTGATAAAACTCTAGAAAAGTGTGAAAGAGTGTCACAACACTTTTGCAAGGAACCATTAAATTCCATTAGTTCAAAAGATCCCAATGTTAGTGTAATTAATATTTAATTACACTTGCATAACTTTACTTATGTAATATTTTAATTCCTAGGTTAGTTATTCTCATCCTTATCTTGTTGAATTATCTTGTTGCTCAAGATAAGATTAGGGTTATGCATACTTGCTTTTATAAAGAAAATCATCTCATATACTTATGAATTCCCGAATAATAATATTTTGCACATATTTTAAAAAGCTCTTTCTTTTTCTTATTTTCTCTTCTATGGAAGGATTTTCTAGTTTGCATGTCTGATCTTAGTTTCTAACATAGTATCAGAGCCTTGATTTGCAGCCCCTTCTCAGATTTTTGAGAAAATCAGTGCAGAGTTCATTTGGGATTCCTCGAGGGTTTCATACCTTGAGATTGTCTCTCTATTTGGGTGCTCTTGCATGGTCACTTTCAAAACATGTTGGAGGAAATTTGAATTCATTTTCGAGTCTATGGCTGTCAAAAAAGTCAAGATCGACTTTTGTTTCGCCTAAATTTGACATTTTATGCCAGAGTTATGAGGGTTTGAATATTTTCCAGATCTTGGAGTTGTGAATCTTCTAGTGCATTTTTAGGTAGATTGGACCTCGCCATCAGATCCAAAGCATTTGAGAGATGAAAATAGACATATAACTCGACCTATTTTGGTGTCAGGAGCTTCTGAGGCAATTTTTTTTTGTTTTAGAAGTTGTACGGTCTATGTACGGCCCCTGTGCATGCATTTCAAAACATAATTCAGGTTTTTTATAATATTTTTCCTGCATGCAAAAACAAAAAAAAAAAATCATTAGTATTTTTTTCTCAACAAACATTAAATCAAAAAGTGTTTTTTAAAAGAAAAAAAAACCAGGGCTTTAAAGCCTACACAGGGTTTGTACTATGTAGGCCACCAGTCACATCAGGTGCGGGGTCCATCTAGCCCATCAGCGACCTCAACTTGCCAATCGACGGGCCTTCAAAACCCTAGCAACCGACATGCAAAAAATCTCCCACACAGGAGTGCAAAATATTCTGCGAATCTTGGGCCCACAATTTGGAAAAAGTCACAAAACTAGCAATAGGGGTACTACAGGGAATATTCCATGTCAAACAGAATATTTCGGCCTTGGTACAATTTCAGACGACTATCAATTTTTTTCTGGCAGGGGGGCACTTTTTTGCCCCGACGGCCTCCAGGCCATCAAATTTATGCTTAAGAACTGATGACATCAGCATGACATCATCGTACGACCAACCCTCTTTGCCCCCTCCTAACCCAAATTTTCCTGCAAGGAGGATTTTTTTTCTTTTTGGCATAACTTGGGCATACGATATCAAAATTGAGCAAACAAGATATCGCTAGAAAGTTGATTCCAAGCACTTTCCTATGGTGTAATTTATTTTTTAGTATTTTTATATTTAGCTACATGTATTTCTATTTGAATTTAGATGTTCATTTATGGCTTTTGAGCTCATAAGATTTTTCCACAATTTCCATTTTTCACCTTCTTTGTGGTGTTGGAAAGGTACTGAGGAGCTCTATTTTTCTTTCCATGCACTTTTTTTGTATTTGTCCTAGGTTGATCGTTATTCTAGACTTGTCTCGATGGGTGTTTTAGAGATTACTTGGATGTTTAAGTAGTTGGGATGGTGAAACTTGAATATTTGCACTTCATTTTAGTACCACATCATTTTATTTTTTGTTTATACATGTTTAGCATTCTATCCTTTTACAATCATTGGGTTATTGTAATAAATGAACAAAGATAAAGTTCCATCAGGGGGGTTTCTTGCATAATAATTTGATTAGAGTGTGCATGCACTTTGATCTTCATTTTGTTTTTAATGAAAAATCGCATGGGTTATATCTGGTTTCTTAGTTTCTTTTGGCCACAATTTGCTCTAGCTTGACACATATCAGATTCACATCGGTTCACACTTCAAATTGGGAGTCTACAGTTATTGATCCACATTGGTTCAGATCCATCTCATTTGAGGGCCATGTTTTTATGGTTAATGTTCTAGAGTATTTATGGTACTTGTTCCCATGGAAGAGTTTTAGTCTCAAGTTGGCATTGGCATTGAGATGCATAGTTTCTAGATTTTGTCATAATTTCATCTACTGTTGCTTCATAGATTCCGAGGTTGTTCTAGTTTGTGATTTTTTTAGTGTTCCATGGCATCGAGTCTATTGTTGCATTATTATGATTATTCTTTGGTTTCTTGTAGAAAAAAGTATCTTTCCTTGCTTGTCGGATTGCAGTTCTAGTGTTACTCCATAGTGTTCTTCCAGTGCTTCTTTGCAATAGTCATCTCATTATAGGAGGGTTTTTTCCCACCGGGTTTCCTTCTCCACCTCGTTATTTCATTTGTACATGGGTACCTGATCAGGCCTTGTTGTCGAGACCCATTCATGCTTTCTTGCATTCATCTTAGTTTTAGGTGCATGCTTTGTTACTCTCCCTAAGTTGCACTTATGGGGGGGTGTTAGTATAATTAATATTTAATTACACTTGCATAACTTTACTTAGGTAATTTTTTAATTCCTAGGTTAATTATTCTCATCCTTATCTTGTTGAGCTATCTTGTTGCTCAAGATAAGATTAGGGTTATGCATACTTTCTTTTATAAAGCAAATCATCTTATGCAATTATGAATTCCTGAATAATCATATTTTGCACATCTTTTGCAAAGCTCTTGCTTTTTCTGATTTTCTCTTCTGTGGAAGGATTGTTTGGTTTGCATGTCTGATCTTGGTTTCTAACACCCAAGACATAATTTGAATGTGTTATCCACATTAAAACACTAAATCAAGGTGAGATTAAGTCCAATTTATCATTAATTATTCTCAAATCAAGTAAGGGACATATTTTTCTACACTACATTTAGCCCTCACTTTAGTGAGAGGATGAAATTGCTTCAAACTCATAGTAAAGTAGACATTCAAGAGGGATCCATGTAGAAGTTGAAAAACCAACTTCACCATCCCCAAGAATCACCTGCATACAATCACCTATCACATGCAACATATATTCAGAATAAAAAAGGAAGAGATGTTTTGTAAACCCTCAAAGCCAATATGAGCAAGCAAAACCCAGAATAATGATTATTGAAAGTAATTATTTTAAAAATAATACAAAATCCTTCAAAAAGGAAATCATGCAAAAAAGAAAGACATGCACAACCCTAATCTTATCTTGAGCAAAAAGGCAACTCAACTAGATAAGGATAATAATTAACCTAGGAAATAAAATATGCCTAAGTAAACTTATGCTAAAGTGTAATTAAATAATTATTTACACCAACACCCCCTCATAACTGTAACTTAGAGAGAAGTAAATTATTATGCAAAGATGATTCCTTGCAACAAGGCCTGATCAGGTACCCATTTACAAATGCAATGCAAACTAAATCAAATAGGGTAAAGGAGAAAACCACATGGGAACAAAACTCGTCCCCAAAATAGAATGCAAACTAAGTGATGAAAGATGGACTCCATAAGACCCCCCAAGTACACCATCTATCACAAAGATACATGAAAGAACCCCCCCATAAGAGAGGAAAGAAGATACCACAGATCCCCCCTAGAATGAAGTAGCTCCAAAAGAACTGAAGAAATTCCATCTCCTAAAAGAAGTGAGAGGGAAGAGGTCAAATGAATGCAATCACTGAAGGTGAAGTAGGTGTAGCCCAAGATGTCTCCATAGAAGCAGGTGTGACCTCAACCAATGAAGAATTCAAAGTAGGTGAAGACTCAAGAGTAGCCTCCAGATATGGATGATCAATAGGATCCTACTACACTGAAATAGAAAAAGCCACATCAGTATCCACAACAATAGCAATAGCAGGTGGAGGAGATGGAATGGAAGGCTCAAGAATAGGATCCAAAGTGAGAACACCAATGTTAAAGAAGAAAAAACTCTCCTCTAAATGATGATGCACACTAGAAGTGTGAGGAACAGTTGTAGGAACAAAAGCACCATCAGTAGCAAAATTGGTAAAGGAATAGAACCGAGATGAGTGATTGGTTCAGGGGCACCCAAGCTCCTTAAGGGTCATTTGAAGATTCAGGAGGTTGCAGGGGTCATGAAGACCTATCAAACATCTTAGAGCATCAATTATGAAATTTTGGAACCTATAATGGATTTTGGGATGGATAAATGCAATGGAAGGATCAAAAGTCATGAGGGTCCTGTTAAGGACCCTAGGACCAAAATGAATTGTAAGTGGACCAATAGTGTCCTAGGAGTCTAGTTAGGAATATAATGTTTTAATTATGTCAATAAGGTTGAAATATTAATGTGCAATAATTTTTGGAGGGTTTTAAGTTAGTAGGAATCAATAAGTTAGAAGTTGGAAATTCAAATTTTGAAATCCAACGACTAGTTTTAGTTTGGGCGGGTAAGTAGGTTTTAGGAGTTTTAACAACTATAATGTAATCAAACTGATCCAAATTGGTTGGAAAAGTTGGGAGATGGGTCTACAAATCTAGATAAGTCATTTGTATGGAAGGTTGGTTGATGTTGCAAGGATTGTACAGACTGCTACAGGAAAAAGCAATAAAACATCAAATTTCTTGCATTTTCTTGGGTTTTCTTGATGAATTTATGATTTCCACTAATGAAATGTTCAATTGGATGAACTAGGGACTTGTAAATACATGCATTTAACCTTTTGTATGTCCTAATAATGTTCACAATTAGTTTCTTGTATAATACTACTGAGTGTCTCAAGGAAATTCTACTTTTTCACTAATTTTTTTGGGTTTCCATGGATGACTAATCCATTTCATGGAAGAATGTTACTGTAACATATGAAGTGGATCATTTCTAACATGTATTATATAGAATTAACAAGGTAATGTGTAGGAAGGAAGAATTCTAAGGTGTACATCGTGATTTGACAAGGCAAAGTGCATGGAAATGGTGCCTAAGGTATAGCAGTAGGAGTTCTATCTGAATAAGGGGTATGTTTTCAAGTTGAAGTTTATAAAACATGTTGAGTTATTGGTGAACAGTGAAAGAACCGGTTCTGGAAGTGATTGGAAGGCTAGTGCTCAAGAATCCCTAGTTTTAGAGGAATTAATTAAGGGTTTTGTGTTTAAGGGTCTTAAGGGTGTCATGGGAGTCTAAGACCTTGAAAATTATTAGTTTGAAAAAAAATTAAGACACTGTAGAAAGTCTCATAATTAGGGGATAAGATTTGAGTAGGGTTGCTTTGAGAAAAATGGCTAATTAGGCCTTAATTTTGTGGAAACAACAGGTTTTGGAGAGATTGGTTCAAAACAAGTGCCATCAAGGTTTGAGTATGTTGTGTTGCATCAAAAAATACATTTGAATCAGTCATTATTTTGAGGAGTCATTTGGAAAAGTTGTGAGAAAAGTCAAAAAAATAGTCACTGGAGACCTAGTTGGGCTAGAAGCCTAGTCAAGGTGGATAAGAGGGTTTGTGTCTATGACAAATACTTGGGGATTTGTAACCATTCAAGAAAAGTTTTTTTGAGTTCCCTAAGATCATTCCAAGGGTTTGGGTCCATAAGGGAAGGATCAAAGTCATAAGTGAACCATTGAAGCCTTATCTCCATAAGGGTGCCTAGAAGAAGGTTTGAAAGTATATCATTGTAGACCTTGAAACTTTGTGTTTTATCTAAAGTCCCATACCCTCTACTTTAGTGATCTAATATCCCAGTAGCAATAACTTCTCTACTCTCCAAGTCTTTGATGATAACTGAATTAGGTGTGAACTCCAGAGATCTCCCAGTGACTCCAGAAGTGATCTGATATATGGAAAGGAGGTTGTTTCTCAAGTGAGGGACACACAAGACATTCTGAAAGGAGTGGTCCCTAAAAATAATAGACCCCTTCCCTATAACACTCATGTAAGTTTTGTTTCCCATTAAAATGGGAGACAAGGTGCATTGTCAAAGGAAGTGAACATAGACTGTGAAGATGCCATATGATGAGATGCTCTTGAATCTAGAATCCATCTCCCTGATCCAATACCTAAAGAAGCACAAAGAGAATGTCCCTTCTTATTTGATGAAGTATGTAAACTAGTTGTGCCCCTATCATGCTACTCTGAAGAAGAAGAATGAGGAGAAGAAGATGATGCAAACATCCTAGAAGGAAAATCAATATGATGTTTCTAAAGAAGATGCTTTAGCTCATCAATGTCCTTCTTGTAGCAATTATGTTTTGCATGTCCTTCTCTCTTGAAATATGCACATGGTCCCTTCTCCTTCTAAGATGGTTTCCCCTTAGAAGAGGAGGATGAATCTGAGGACTCCTTCTACTGCTCATGAGGTTTGGAATCCTTTTGTTTCTTTTTCTTGCTTTTTCCTATAGAAACCTTCTGATCTCTGGGCTCCTATGATGCAATAAGTGCCTGTGATGAGGAAGAAGGTTTCACTATGCCCATAGTAGCTAACTTAGCTTTCTCTCGAGTGAGAGATGAAGGAAATTCATTAAGAGATGACATAGTGAATCTTGTACCAAGTGCATCCCTAGTGGCATAAAAGGTCACTGATACATTTTGATCAATTTTTTGACAACGGCCCGTCAGAATTTCGACGAGATGTCGAGCCAGAATTTCAACATTTAAAATGTCGTTGAAATTCCAATGCAATAACAGTGACAAATAGCTATTGAAATTCCAACAGGCCATCATCAAAAAATTGATCAAAATGTATCAATGGGTAGATACAAAAACTAAACATTCTGGTCCAAGCTTAGAAAGAATGGACAATATCAACTAAGAGTCTTCCTTTTGAACACCACACTATGAAAACTACAATCTAAGAGACTTGAGTTTGGTGAGAAGCTCCTAGATGTTGTCAAAATCCCTAGAATTTAAGCCAATAAGCTCATTCTCTAACTAAAACCCTCTCATGGTATCCTACTTCCCAAACAAAGAATCTAAAGTAGTCCAGATCTCATTGGGTGTAGTGCACTTGAGACTCAATATGAAAAAGAAGGTTAGAAGAAAAAGATAGACATAATTTACCATAAGCTTCATCACACCTATTAAACCACTTTCTCTTTTCAATAGCACCTATAGGTTCAATTTTTGTACCTATGGTTACCCTGTACAACCCTTTGTGTTTCAAATGAATCTTCATTTTTTTTTCCAACAAAAATAATTGAATGGAGTAAGGGGTTCAATATTATGTGTATCCATGACAAAAAAACAACAATATATACTCTCAAATAATAAAAACAATGCTTGTTGATCTTTAAAAAAAAGCCTAATTGCACGCTTCCCAAGAAAATAATTGAAAAAGGTAAAGGCTAAGATCAAACAAGAATATCAGATACCTAGTAAAAAAAATGAAAAAAACAGGTTTGAGATCTGTGTAGAGCACTGAACCAGCTTTCCAATGCCTTTTTTTTTCACAAAACAGAGTTAGGATGCAAAAGTTACGCCTCTCGAAGTGAAAACAACAACTTTTGACTTTGACAGGTGAAAAAGGAATAAAAAATGAAAAATGAAAAATAAAAACTCCACCACTAGAAAGAGCGTTGAACCAACTTTATGAGGATATATCATTTTAAAAAAAGGCCTTTGTTTACAAAAGTTATGCGAAAAAGAAAAAAATCCCTATAAAAAGGCCTTTGCAGCACTAACTAGGGGAAAAAATCAAGCGCCTTCAATTCGGCCCTTAGTCGCCCATATGACTAGGCATGGAGCTCCACAAAAAAATCTACTAATGGGTAAGGAAACCGCAAGTGGTTTAAGGGTGTCAGTCATATGCGGCAGTCGGTTGTCTATATGCTCTGGTGGTTATGGCTAGCGAAGGCTCCCGGTCATCAATAGGAACTAGGGCTCGGTGGAAGGGCCGTAGGGGCCAGAGGTGGCAAAGTGGCGGTGGAGTAAGGCAATGGCTATTAGGTGGCAAGTGGTAGCTTGATGGTGGGAGGGCGGAGCTGCAAATTTCAATGGGCAACATAGAAAAATAAAAATAAAATTGATTTTTTATTTTGATTTTTGGCCTCGATCTATGTGCCCTAGGGCTATACGGCCTTGGGGCTAATTTTTTTTTCCTTTTTTTTGAATTTCACTGAAATCAACAAAATGAAAGGCATTTCTAGGGTTTTTGGGAGCTCTGAATGTGATGTAGACATCCATTTTTCCAAAAAATGCACAGAAAAATTGTGTGCCCCCAAATCGACAAAAAATTAGCCTAGCTTGAAATCCTTGCATAGAAGAAAACACTGCGAGAGAATATTTTTAAAACATGAACATGAAGCCATAGGTCTAGAGCTCTGATACCATGTAGAACCTGAAAACCCAACTTCACAGTCCCCAAGAATCACATGCATAGAATCACCTATCACATGCAACAAATATTCAGAACAGAAAAGAAGAGATGTTTTGTAAACCCTTAGAGCCAATATGACCAAGAAAAAACTAGAATAATGATTATTGAAAGTAATTGTTTTACAAATAATACAAAAGCCCTCAAAATGGAAATCATGCAAAAAAGAAAGAAATGCACAACCCTAATCTTATCTTGAGCAAAAAGATAGCTCAACTAGATAAGGATAATAATTAACCTAGGAAATAAAATATGCCTAAGTAAACTTATGCTAAAGTGTAATTAAATAATTAATTACACCAATAGTCCAATCATACCAATGTGAATGGTCTAGGATAATAAAGATGAAGGAGGTGGTCAAGCCCCTAGGATCCAAGATCCTAGGTCAAACCGACATAAGCAGAAGAGGACACACACAAGGTGACTGATTTGTAGTAGAACAAGGTACACAATCATGCAATGACAAAATTTGGAAGAAAGAAGAACAAAAATAAGCAAAAATAAGAAGGTGTATCAAGCTTCGATCATTTTTCCAACATGATGTGGATCAAATCTAGGTTGTTTGTTCAAAATATGCATACTCACTCTTAGGCAATGAAACTCTTCACTATTTGTTGGGTGAGTAATCCAAGAAGGTGAGACACATATGACTGATATGTGCTCACACACACACGAGTGGCTATGGGTAAAGCCATGCTTCAGATTGGGCTTCCCACTCAAACCATACCAAAGTTATACTTCTTGATAAATTTAATAAGGTGTCACACAAAAATGATTTTCAGGCTTCATGAGATAAGCAAAACTTCGTAAGCTTGGAACTCATAGACATTGTAAATCCAAAATAGTGCAAGGAATGTTCAAAGGGGTTTTTCTCAATTCATGCAAGGTCTTAATATTAGGGGACATCGTACTTAACATCTCCAAGAGAGGATAAATACAAGGTCTCATCCCAGGAAACATCATACCCAATGCTTCCAAGAGAGGACAAGTGCAAAAAGTCTCATTTTGTTTCCAAGAGAGGACAAGTGCAAGGGCTCATCTTGGGGAAAATTGTATCTAATATTTCCAAGAGAGGAAAATTCAAAAGAAATATCACATTCTTGGAGGAAATCAAGCTCAATGACACCACCAAGGAGAGGACACATTGCTAGAAAAATGAAAATAATGTAGTGAAATACGAGTGCTAATGTGTTTCCCCACTTTAAAGCAGTTGCTAACACCATTAGTATGAGAAATTGCTTTAAATTAGAAGAAGATATGAGAACTTATTCAGAAAGCCCTATGCCAAGTCATATGTTCCTAATAAGCTACGTCATGACAAAGGTAGTATGTCACATGCAAGATAACTTAAGGCATTTTGTCCACATCCCAAGCTTGATTTTATATGTTCGTGAAAGGTGATCAACTAGCCAAAAGAGACAATGACAAGTGACATATGGGGACAAGGATATCTAACCCATTTCCCCCACTTATTGCAGAATGAGGGTGGGCCAAAATGAGAGTAAGTATTAGTTAGATGAATTGGGTGTTTCAACACAAGGAAGAGCACCACAATCCTGAAGATGTTGAATTTTGTTACTTAAAGCCTTACATTTGTTAGTGGCATGACCATGAAGTCTTGTAATAAAATTTATTTCATGTTCTTGGAGGAAGGGATATCAAGTGATAGTGGAGGAGTCTTGACAAGATACCCTCTTGATCAATAGTAGAAGATGTTCCTTTATTATGCGACAAAGATATCTCTTGCTTAGTACCAGATGCCATACCCATGCAAGACTCCTTAGATTGAGAGATTTTTCTCTCTCCTTTATAGGAGGGTGTAAAATCTAACGAACTCAAATCATTAGTGTTTTGCGAGATGAAATTGGCATTAAGTGAAGATGTCTTTGTTTGTTTTATTTCTTGCAAAGGATAACAACCAAGACTACTAGTGTTTATCAGTTAAGGATGCATTATTGTTAAAGTCAACTTAGAAGAATCTTTTGTGAGAGTGTTGATGTTAAGTGAAGGGTTTTTTATTTCTATCAAAGGACAATAACCAAGACCATGAGTTTTTTTCTTGCATGTTAGGCTCAATGGGGACACAAATACCTTGTTCTCTAGCACCACATCCTTTTCCACTATAACCATGTTGTTTCATAAGATCATAACCTCTTCCATAATTTTTTTCCATTTCTTTTGGATTTGAAGGTTGTTCATGATTCAATTCATTGAATTTTGTTGTGTAATTTGTTGTTGTTTGTTTTAAAGTGGTTGAGGTGGATGCTTTCAAAGAGTCTTCCAAATTTTGTGTTGATAATACCACTTTCTCTTTTCCCTTGTTAGAGTATTTGTTTATGATCTTGTATTCTCCCATGAATGTTGGTTCAAAGTCTAAGGAATCCCAATCATCTTCCAATAGTTTCGTGATTTTCTCAAAAAAAAATTCTTTGTCTTTCTATTGCATGGGTTCCACTTGTATAGTTGCTGTTAATGTTTCCAAAAGACTTTCTTTACCTTTTTCAAGTTGTAAAACACTATAAGGCTCATGATCAGCATCAAGTGTGTACACTTTGTTGTTGTAGATGTATTTCATTTTATGGTGAAGAGTATAAGGCATGCCATTCATTGGATGAATCCATGGCTTACCTAGAAGGAGATTATATGAAATATCGTGAGGTATAGCATGGACTAGTGTTTCCAATGTGGCATTTCTAGTTGTAATATGTAAAGTGGTCAAACTGAGTGATTTCTTTCCTACATTGTCAAATCCAGTAATGGATAAAGAGGTAGGTTTAAATTTTTATTTATCCACACAAATCCTATCCAAGAGGTTTATGCTACACACATTAAGGGTTGAACCATTGTCAACAAGGGTTCACTTTATCCCTATCCTATTGTATTGAGCTATGATCATGAAAGAATCATTTTATTTTTGTACTTCGAAAGGGGGGAGTTCACTTTGGTGGAAAATAATGTCAACATTTATTCCTTCAATCATGACTGCTATGTCATTTGGATGTGCATTAGAAGGGATAGGAACTTGTTGCAAGGCACTTTCAATCATTTTAAGATAATGAGGAGAGGCTTGAATAAGGTCCCACAATGATATCTTAATAGGACTATTCTTTAGTTGTTCAACAAGATCATATTCCTTTCCACAAGGAGGACCTGGAAAGATAGGTTTAGGTAGGATAGGATTAGGAAATGGGAGGGATGTTGATATTGTTTGTGTTGGTTGTGGATTGTTTCTAGTGTTATATGTATGAGCAATGGTATTATGAATCAACTGCTGCAAAACTTTATTCTTAGGTGGGTAAGGGATAAGTTCGGGTTTGTTTTGAGTTTGTGGTTTGTGTGAAGGGGTGTAAAGGATGAGTTAAGGTTGAATAATATTAACATCCCTTAGTGAAGGAGATTCTAATGTTACTTCATCATCTTCATCTAAGGGCATAATATCATTATTGTCAATTTTTTCCTTTTGTTGCACCATGATATCCTCCCTAGAAGGAGAGCTTTTAGGAGAATGAAAAACTAGATGTTCATGATATTCAAAGGTTGTTTCTTCTAAAATTACTTCATCACATGCATTGATGTTATCAATGGTTGGATTTTATTGTTTATCGATAGTGGGGAGATTAGAGGAAGGCTCTATTTGATTGCCATTTTTTTCTAAGGTCTGATTCTCTTGTGTCATATTATCTACCCTAGTAGGAGAGCTTGTAATATGTTTATCCATGGTTAGATTTTGTAAAACAACTTCATCACAAGTAGGGGAGGAATTAAGAGAAGGAAAACTATGATTTTCATGCTTACCAAATAGATCTTCCCATATGGTGGGAGAATTAGGGAAGGGAGGGACAAGATTCTCATGACTCTTAATAGGCATCTCTTCTAATGCCAACCTATCCTCTTTGCATCGAGGAGGGATATTAGGAGAAGGAAAATTTTCATTGTCATGGCTATCTATGATATCATCTTCTTTCACTAAAACATTCTCACAAGCAAGGGATGAATGGAGATTAGGAAAAGTGATGTTTAGAAATGTTTCTATGATCTCCTCTTCATGTTTTCTAATATCTTCCAAAGGGGGATGAGGAGAGGGACAATCAAGACCCTCGATGATTGTATCTTCTGTCACCAAGATACCTTCATCACCAATAGGAGAGGTATCAAGAGAAGAAAAAGTATGATTGTTTTGATTGTCTACACTACCATCCTCACCAATGGGCAATGTAATATTAAGGATTGTGTCAATAGTTTGATGATTAAAATGTTTCTTAATGACCTCATTGGTGTAATCTAAATTGAACTCATAATAGGGGATGTTGTACTTATGAATCCATTTTTAACCATATCCAAGCCACATCTCTTGAAAGAAAACATGTTATCATGAAAAAGTAAATAAAGTGCAATGCAATGACACAATATTCAAATTTGAGAAAAGGTAGTTTGTTGATTACACTATGTAATGATATGAAAATGAAATGTTGTGAATGTAAATTTGAAATAAAGCAATGGATGAAATGGAATAATTAAAGATAATTTTAGTTAAATGTATGTAAAAAAAATACAACCCAATCAAACAAATAGCCAATGGTAGCAAACAAAAGCTTAAAAAAAGGTTTTAAGTACTCTAAGAGGCAGTTTGAGATCTGTTATGGGACTTATTCACCCAAGATGGTGAATGAGTCCCATTATGGAATTTTTTCAATTTTTTATAGGAATTTTCAATTGATTTTGATGCTTTATATATTGTATGATCTATGTATCCTAAGTGAAAATGCAATTTTTAGATGATTTACAATGATTTTAGATGCAAAAATGCAACCTATATGCACTTTCACTAATGCAAATTTTTGAAATGCTAGAATGCCAATTAACTAATGCAAACCCTAATGCAGAGTTAATGCAAGCCAAATATAGGATGATGATGGACTAAAAATAAGAAAAGAAGGTGTTCTAAATGTAAGTTCACCAAAATGATTAGTCAAAAAGTGGACGCTTTATGGTTTTGGACATAGAACATCACTTTTATCCAACTAACATTCAAGGATTCCCTAGAGATCTCACCCCAAGAGTGGAATAGAAGCAAGAGTTATGATAGTATGGTATCCTAGGGTATGATTTCATATTACAAGAGGGGTTCACCATCAAGTTTAAACTTGGAAAAGAAAATGTTGGAAAACATAGTGTGATATGCAAACTAACTCTAAACGACCTAGAAATAACCATGAAACAAAACATAAAGCTATGAAACTGAAAGTGTGCACCTAGAAATTGGAGAGAGATGGAATGGAGCTCTGAAATCATCAAAATGCTAATTTTAGGCCTAGTGGGAATCATTTGCGATTCTGGGCGAATTGATCCCAATTTTGGAAAACTTTACCAAAGCAAGTTTCGACCAAATGGGTATTCAAACCTACAAAGATCTTTAGAAAAAAACCTATAGTGGGACTCATTCACCACTTGTGGTGAATGAGTCCTGATTGGATTTTTTGGAAATTCAAAGTTATGATCCGTACCTCTCAGTCTACTCTTTCTAATCCTCTAGGTTCCTAGATCTAAAATTCTAATTTCGGGGTTGTAGATGACCTTCTAGTGAATATATTTACCTTGCAAATGGGGAGACAACTCCAACAATCTTGTACCCTAATCTTCAATGATCTTCAAGTATTCAAAGCACCTAGATCTACAATCATACAAAGAGAGAGAGCAAAAGTGTTGATTGTTAGGGAATAGGGGCTTGCCTTGGTCAAACCCCTTTTAGGTAATTAAAAAAAATGATGAAATAAGATAATGAAAAATGAACATGAATTAATGCAATTAGAACCTTGCCATGATGACAGATCTTGAATTGTTGCAACAATTGATGAATATTTTTTTCCTTGAATGCTCTTGAATGCTCTTGAAGACACTTGTATGCTCTTTGTGAACTCAACTTGCTATTAAGAATTTTCTCTCCAAAGTATTAGGTTCTTGGATGATAAAATGAGTGAAATAACCTTGTATTTATACTTAATTATGTAAGAATTACTTAAATTACAACACTACAAGCTCACATTAGATCTAGGAGAATAAAATCCTACCAAAAATTTGATTTGAATTTAAATTTTGGTTACATGGGACTCATTCACCAAAGATGGTGAATGAGTCCCATCTGGTATAATGTATGGGACCAAAAAACAAAAATTCTTAGAAAGATGTAGAAACAGGTTTGGGACCCAAAAAACTAGGTGGGACTCATTCGCCATAACTAAGGGATTAGTCTCATCTTGTCGCAAAGTGTCCCATATCACTAAATCTAGGCCACACAAGCCAAAAACACCTAAATTATGATTGGTTACTGATTGATGTCAGGATTATCCTCAAAAAGATGTAATAAATGAGGCTTGTGGATGCAAAATAGGGCTAGTTAAACCAAAAGAAAGCCAAATTGTCAATGACAAGCTTAGAGAAATGTGAAAGTATGTTACAAAAATTCACAACACTGTAAATAGGGCAATATTAAGATTTATTATGATTAAAATTATGTTTATTATGCTTATTTAATTGATTAAACCCTAGAAAAGTGTGAAAGTGTGTCACAACACTTCACAACACTTTGGCAAGGCACCATTAAATTACATTAGTTCACAAGTTCCCAAGACCTAATGTGAATGTGTTATCCACATTACAACACTAAATCAAGGCGACATTAAGTCCAATTTATCATTAATTATTCTCAAATCAAGCAAGGGACACATTTTTCTACACTACATTGAGATCCAAACCAAAATGTGTAGGTGATTTAAACAACCAATTCCAAATGAATGCTTTTGATTCTCAAGATCATCGAGTGGTGCAAGAGAAGTGAATACGCATTCAAGTGACAAGAATTGTAAAAAAAAAAAAACAATTAAAGCACAAATTATTTTTTTAAACCCCAAAGAAATGGTGAGTTCATTTTAAGCATCAAAACCAAGTGTGAAGTTGCTTGTTCAATTTTAGCCCAAAAGTAAAGTCTAGTAAGTTTCAAATTTTTAATTTTAGTCCAACTTTGAAAAAATAAAAAACAATGATTGATTTTAAACCCAAATTGATCTAGTTGGCCTAAAAAAAAAAAAGCAACAAATGTATGCTCTAGACTATTACAATAAACACTTAAAAATTATTTTTTCAAGTTCAATGCTCAATTCTTCAACTCAAATCTGCTTGTTATTGGATCGCCATGTGAAAAAGACCACCATTGTTTTTTCATGAAATCTTGCAAACATTTCAAAGCTATTCGAAATAAGATTTATTTCCAAAAATCAATGTAGCAATGCATTATTAGAAAGAGATCACCCTTGTGATGCAAAGTCTCTGAAAAAACAAAAAATGGTTAGAGCACTAAAAAAATAGAATTTTAGAAGCATGATAGAACTTTTATAATTATACGCACAAAGGAATTTTGATTCTATTAGTTCAATCCTTTTACTCTTCTGTAAACACTAAATTGAAATCTACAAAATTTTGAGTTAATGAAACCCAACGCCAAGGTTACATATAATCAACACCAATAGTAAAATTTTCTTAGCAAAAGAACAAATAAATAACAAGATCAAATCCTCCAAATGTTGGTGGCAAAAAAAAACTTATCACCGTGTAAGAAGAAAAATTCCTACCATTAAACATATGTCAGAATACTATTTAATCTAATGAATCCTCTTGTTGGGTGGAAAATAAAAGTCTCTACGCATGTTAGAATATAGAGAAAAGTATCTTATGGGTATTTAATGCACCATCACTAATTTCTCTGTGTTAACAAAGATAAATGAGAAAGCACATGGTTATACACTATCATGAGTAGCCTATACACCGTCTTGTAAGAACACATTGATAATTAGAGAGCTATTGAAACACATGTCATATAAAATAAAGATGATGGAACCGTGCCTTCTACAGTGAGCATATTAACTCCCCCATACCAATTCATTGGGTGAAGAATGCGTAGACCTCAAGAAAGATATTGATTTCTTTCACTGTAGTTATAAAATTCATAACAGATGAGCACATATATTAGAGATAAAACAAATAGTAAGAAAATCAAGAGTTCATTGAATTCGTTGCCAGTCTCTCTTTGTCACATTAGTCATTCTTGAAGATGGATGTATTGCAGGTGATCAAAATACACAGAGTGTAACAAGTACAATGCTATAAATTTTATAGTGAAATTTAAAATGGACAGCAATAATGTCGCATTAATCAATATGGGTAGAAATGAAGACTTTACTATCCCTATCTACTTCTTTTAATTGATATTTAAAGAGACAAAAACTTCACAGTGGAAGGTAGCATTTAAGATTCGCAATGCATAGTCTATGATGAATTTCAAAAGTAGCCTCTACTAGAATAAAACCACGCCTTCTATTGGAATAAACCTACAAAAAAGAATGGCCTTGCCTCTCATGGGCTGTAGAAAAGAGATCAAGTAGTGAGTCAAATGAATTCTTGAGTTGATATTAAATTTCAATCGGTATAGGGTAAACCTACAAAAGTGGTTTACAATTCGAATGAGGAAGGAAAAATTATAAAAAATGACCCCTTGCCAAAAAATTCCATTCTGGAGGTTCGAATGGACTTCTTGGTTCGAACAAACCAAAAAGGGTTCGCTCAAACTAGGGTTCAAGCGAACCCATTTAATGCATGCACGAACAAAATTAAAATGAAAACCCCTTTTGGGAAGGGGGTTCGAGCGAACCCCTAGGGGTTTGCTCGAACCCCCCTTTTCCCTCATTCTCCCCCTCAAGCACTTTGAAAGTCCAAATTTTTACGCTTTGAAGCTTGGGTTGAGGATGAAATTGGAGGAGAATTTATAATCCCAACTGGAATCAAGTAGTCCTTAGAATGAGCTATCCAATGACTATAATTTTAATATGTTTTGGTTTTATTATGTATTTGTGGTTTTAGTTTTATTAAACATAGGTTTTTCATAAAAAATAAAGCTCTATATTCTGCACACGTGGAAAAATAGAAGATTATAATATTTTTTTGAAAAATATGAGTGCACTAGATATAAAAGTCCTTGATCCAACAAAAAAATAATTGAATTTTGATACATACAAAAAAAGCTATGCGTTATACAACCGCTCTATGTCTGAATTGTAATTGGTTTGACTTTGAAACTTGATTAAAGAAAAAATATTCAACAAAAAACTATCTAACAAAGTGGAAGCACTAGATATCAGAGTTACAAATCTAAATTTGAAAGAATTAGAATTTTATCCTTCATGGAAAACAAGTTGTGTTATATGGTGAGTGTCACCTTTGAAAAATGTTATTTTTTGAAAAAAACTAGTTTTTGAGGGAGATGGACAAAGAAGTGCAATCTGATTCCAAAATTTTTGAAAAAAATATATTTAGAATCTATAGACAAAATGTCACAAAACTCTAGCTTGCATCATCTTCAAATTCCTCACAGTTTAGCCACTATAGGTGCCCAAAAGTGAAGACTTAGTTAAAAAATATATTTTAGTGTCTAGTTTGGCCAAAAATTGTAAACCACTATTGTGGGATCACCCCATAATGCAGTGATTTTATCAGCATCAATTATATCTATGATGTCCTCTTTTCCTGATTTTCTTAAAGAAGATGATTTTCTACAAACAAAAAGATATTCATAGTGAGAGTAAGGTAGCTAATGCTCATGATGGTGTTCTTATCTAATGCATAAGCAAGGCATAAGCAAGGAACACAAACTCATGTTTGTGATATGCATAAGAAAAATATTGCATTATTATCTAATGCATAAGCAAGGTATGCAAATTGTTTGTGATTTTCAGGATATGCACATGATGGTGTTCTTCATGAGGCTCTAGAGCTTTTCAAAGAGATTTCTTATCAAAATGTGGTATCATGGACCACAAAAGAATCAAAGAGAACATCCAAACACATTTGCTAAGATTTAAACATGAATAGTTTGATGTAATGATGTAGAATCAACTACATTCTCCTTGAGATGAAAATAAGAATTCATCACATAATTATTACAATCAATAAGAATAGTTATGCAAATTTGAGATTGTCAACCCCATACCCCTATCATTTGGTCATCACTTGTACTAATAATCTAAGGATATACATTGTGGAAAGTAATCATAATTGTAGTCGGGTGATCCCACAAACCTGGTTTACAATTTCTGGGAGATTTTGATTTTTGCTAAAATCACATATTTTTAGAAAATGGGTATGTGCAGGATCATGATGGGCCAAAAAGTGGAGATATGATGGGTATGTGTAGAGTATGTGGCTGACGACCTTTTTTCAACCCAAAATTAATGAAACGAAAAGGGTTTTAAAGGAGATTCTCAACTTTCCACCAATATAAATTATCCTTTACTTTGAATTTAATAAATAATTATTATTCATTTTCTATTTGAATTGACTAAATTCGATTGATAGGTTGATTGAAAAACATCTATATCTTTCAAATGGTGTCACATTTTTTGAATCTAAAATAAGCATCACATACTAGAGGATTAAAAAAATAATAATTCAATTTCATAAAAATTTTACCAAGTTAAGGTGGTCAAACATACAATTTTTTTAAATTTTTTAAAAGTTTTAATAAAAATTTCAAAATTAATTATTTACTTCGAAAAATATTACAAAAAAGTAGGCATCACATCGGGACATGAGTCCTCTACTAATATCTAAAATCTTATAAAAAAGAATCATTTTAGGGTATGTGCATGATCATCATGGAAAAAATAGGCCCTTAAGTGGCAATAAAATTAAGAAAAATTAGAGTTAGGCAACTTGATGTAAAAATTTGAATAAGTTATTTGTATTATTTCAAAAATATGTAACAATAGAATTCGTAGCAAATTGAATGTAGTTTCTAAAATACTAGGTTTATTTTAAAAAAAGAAAAATCTATTTGGGGAAAATTTAAAATTTCAATGCAATACTATTTAAATTTTAGGGAAAAAATAAGAAGTAGGTGTTTGTTTAACCACGCTAACCACAATAAAATGATAATATTTTTTTACAAGATTTTAGATATAAGTAGAGGACTCATGTCCTAATGTGATGCATATTTTTGTAATTTTTTTCCAAGTAAATAATTAATTGTCTTTTTTATTACAACATTAAAAAATATAAAAACTCTTATGTGTGACCACCTTAACTTGGTCAAAACTTCATGAAATTTTTTTTTTTAATCCTATAGTATGAAAAGCATAGAATGTGATGCATGTTTTGGATTCAAAAATGTGATACCGTTTGAAAGCTATAGATGTTTTTCAATAAGCCTATCAATCAGGAGTTTAGTCGTAATTCAAATAGAAAATTAATAATAATTATTTATTAAATTCAAAGTAAAACATAATTTATATTTGTGGAAAGCTGAGAATCTCCTTTAAAAACCCTTTCTTTTCATCTATTTTGGGTTAAAAAAAATGTCGTCAGCCACATGGGCCATCATATCACTTACATATTGCCACTTTTTGGCCCATCATGATCCTGCACATACCCATATTTTTACTTTTTTTAGTGAAATTAAATGCAAAAATGAAAACTAAATGAATGTTTCACTAATGCAAAATGAAAGATCCTATAATGAAAATAACAAATCAATTCCCTAATTGAATGCTAATGCAAATGAAAACTAGAATGCAAGATATGAATGCAATCAGAAGTTTAAAGTGTTCAAAAGTTGGGTTCACCAAAATGGAACATAGATTTTTGGGACCTAAATGATACTCTTGCACTTCTAGGGGTTTTCACCTAAAAGGGGAGAGATTTAGGTCCAAAAATGCTTATGTAACATTAAAATTAGGATATTTACAATGTGAAATGATGTAAATGAACTTAACTAAATGTAATTAACTGATTAAAATGAACGAGAATGAATGTAAAAGTGCAATTTAAGCTATGTTTAAAAACACATTATGATATGCAAATAACTATGAAAATGAAGATATTATGCAAAATAGAGAGTACAGGGATGAAATAGATGCACTTGGCTGATGTGTGAACTTTCTAGAATGTCTAGAATGAAGAAATTTAATATTTTTCATAGTGGAACTCATTCGCCCAAGGTGGCGAATCAATCCTCCTACTAATGAAAAACTACTAGGAGCTGATTTCTGTCTGTCAAGGTCTGAAATATGACAAAACTCAAATTTCCAGTCTTAAGGTGGGACTCATTCAACATAGGTGGTGAATCAGTCCTCTCCCAAATTTTTGAAAAACTAGGAGACAACTCTGCAACACCAGATCTATAAATGTCTGCTTGTCAGGTTGTCGAAGTCAAATCTGTAGAAAATAGAAAAATAAGTCTCTCCAAGCTTGAACTTGACTTATGTTGACTTAAAGCACCTAGTTGACATAAAAATAAATCTTCAACATCTTATAACCTATCAAATCTGCAAATAAAAGGGTTGTAAATACACAAGCAAAAGGGAAAAAATGATTAGGGTTAGTGAATAGGGGTTTTCCTTGGTCAAACCCCACTTTTGTTAATTAAACCCTTGAAAAGATAATGAAATGCAAGAGAAAGATAAATTAATAACATGTAAATGATATCAGCTCACCTAACTCTTGATCTTGTAATTCTGAAGTAATGTCAATGGCAAGTTCAAAGTTTTTGAAAAGTGCTCTAATTGATGTTGTAGAATGCTTGAATGCTTAAGTGAATAGGTGGATAAGTGAACTTGATGAATGGAGGTTATCGTAGATGAAAAACACATATTTATACAATTCTTGTGCCTTACTATCTGTTCATACCTCATCGCAGGCCAACATCTAGTGATTTTTAATAAAATCTCGAAAGGAAATTTAAAATATTTCCAATTTGGGGCCAAGGGGGACTCATTCGACACCCATGTTGAATGGGTCCCACCTGGGACCTAAAAAAAGTGTCAAGGAATATGTTGTATTTAATGTTGTTTGTCAGGACAATATCCAAAAATACACTTAATTAAGTCATATAAGGGCATGAAGGGGTCAAATAAATCACAAAAAGAGATAAATAGTGAAGTTGTGCCTAGGAGAGCATGAAATCTTTTTACAATTGTTATCAATCAGATATGCACCCTTTGTTCGATTTATAAAAATTGACCTATCTGTTGAAACATGGAAACCCTTTTCAGATGTGGGTGATCTATGTGAAAAAAGAATCTCCAGAGTGAGTTGGTTCTCTAAATAATGAATCCTATTCTAAGTGATCTTTTGGGAAAAGGGATAGAGAATACAACTAAAATTTAAAACCTATCTAATATGACCTCAAACTTAATAATAACTTTGATATTCTACCCACAAACAGTCTTCAGAAAATAACAATGAATTCAAAATCTCTCATGAACACCAATACAAAATTGATTTGCATGAAGGTTTAGACTTAAACACATCATGTAACCTACATTAAATGAAATTTTTGTATAAATGATCTATAATAATAGGACATGAAAAGGATTTGTAAATAGAATCACAATGTAGATATCATACTAAGACTACAAATAGAGACATAAATTGGAGATAGGAATACTGCCTTTATTGAATGGAGTGAAAACTCTCGAAATCGAAGTACAAAGAAGTTTACAAGCTCTGAGAATGTGTATCAAAGAAAGAAACAATAATCTAAACTAAGAAAACACTAAGTTTTCTTCAACATATAGCTCAAAAACCCTAATCTGAGCTCAAGAAGAAAGCTCAAGGAAAAGAATCAGAAACTACCCAAAAAGTTGGCACAAGTGTGGAAAAGTCACACTTTTTTCATGTACATACTGAAAAGCTCCTAAAAATAGGTCAAATTTTCTTTAAAAGGAAATAAAATACTTCATCTCTTCACCATATTCCTCATATCCGACCAAAGGAAAAAACAATCACCAATCTGCTAAAAATAGCAAAGAAATAAAACAATTTATAAAATATTGTTTTATTCTTGATTTACATGATTTGCAAAATTTAAACCTTTTCAATTTGACTATTTTTTGCAATTAAAAATTTAGAAAAATCTTTTTCAAAACAATAAACTCAATCCCCTTTACAAAAATCGGTTTTGCTCAAAAAATCATAAAATATAAAGCAATCTCTTATCCATACCCTAATTGATTTATTTAAAATCAATTGAAAATAAAAACCCTAAATCATAAGTAAAATCTCCCTTACAAATTTTTATTGATTTCTCTAAAAAACCAATCAAAACCCAAGGCATTTAATCACTTTCCAATTTTACTAAGGCATCATTGACATAAAACCGGTAAAGTTTAAAGGCATAAAAGAATTCATTAGACAAGCCTAAAGACTTAGGAAAAATAAAAATATGAAGGCCTCCCCATAAGACTCGACCTAAGGTATGCATCGAATTATAATCACTAAGGCATTTGTCCCCTAAGTCGAATTAGGGTTGGGAAAATGGAACAAAACTAAGGCATCCCAATTATTTTGCATCATTTTAAAAGTGAAGACTTGGAAGAAAGTCTCTACATGTCATTTCCATGTTCATCAGGGTTTCAGCTTCTGAGACTCCATTCGAGCCTCCAATCGAGCTCCCAATCTTTCAATCTTGATCATGCTTGGCCTCTGTTACTCATGGTAAGGCTTTTTTACTATCCTCTCTTCATTCCTTGGGTTTTTTGGTGAGAAAATGGCCTCAAAGGCCATAGCTATGATATAATTTTCTGATGATATGTTGCTCTATGTTTCTTTCCTTTTGTTTCTATACTCTCTTGGTCGCCACTGTGAGAGGTCGACCCCTATATTTGAAAGCTTTTTGAAAACTTGGTTGTGGCCTTCCTACTCCTCTATGGCATGTATGGTAAGCTCTATCATTCCTTTGTATTGTCTTGGCATTATTTCTCCAAAATAAAAGCTTATAAAAGCTTTGTATATTTGTAAAAGATCATTTTTATTCACAATTTCATGGCCATTACATAGGCTGCGCCATGCTCTTTCTTGAAAATGCATGTTACTAGAAAATTTGTATGATTCCATTATTTTCTTCAAATTCTAGGGCTAGAAAGCAACCTAAAACAAAGTCTTCTATTGCAAATGAAATTCTAAAGCTAAAAAGCCCTCCTCTTGGCCATGGCCACTCATGCACATAATGGGTGTTTTTTTGTAATTTTTTGGGCTTGACCCAAGAGAGAATAGTGTATATTCTGCATTTATGGAACAAACCATCATGTGGGTGTATTGTATTTCAAATAAATAATGTCCATTTTGCATTTCTCCAAAACTAGATCTTGAGCTCGACCCACCATTGTACAAATACTCAAATGTGTATTCTTTACTTCAAGTATAACTGCACTTTAGCTATTTACCCCTCATTTATGAAAATGTGTATATGTGATCTTTGCTCAATTTTATTTCTAGTTCATATGCATATATTGCATAACCATCTATATGAGCTCAACTCTTAAACTTTGCTTCAAATGAGGAAAAACCCAGATGGGTTTTGAACTTCTTATAGAAAATTGTACTATGGAAAAATCCCTGTTGCATTTCATGAAGGCATTTGATGTTCATCAATTTTTTACAAAATCAAAACTCATATAATGCATAAATGACAAAAAATCTACATTTTAAAATTTTTGTACTTCCAAAACAACAAGCCTTAATACTCAAAAAATTATAAAAATGATTGTATCCTTTGTTGTATTACTGCAAAACCTTAGGGAAGCATTTGGAACACACTTTCTTTTTAAAAGACACTATCCTTTATTGTTCAGGTATTGATCAAATGATATCACAGCTCCTTATCTTGGCACTCTTCATGCATTTTTATGTTCCACTATGAAAAATACTATTCTATGCACTCGTTCTCCTTTTAAATATTCCAGATAGCTATAACAACTTCACTTAATGCAATACTTTCATTCAAATACTAGTTACAATAGATTACTTGATGCTTGTCATCTTCCATTAAAATGAAAATATGAAGCTTTTCACATACTTTCCTTTATTGAACAGTGCTCTTGTTAATGAGGCATTATGTATGCCTGTTCACTATCACCATCATTAGCATGTATACTACTGTAATTTCTCATAATATCATGAACATGATGAATAAACAATACTCATGGAAGAAAAAGCAAATAGTATGACAATATTTAAACTTGCAAGTATGACATTTATGAATCTTAGTTGAATTGATTAAATTCATTAAGTCTACTATTCACCTATAGCTATCAATAGCATATCACTTGATTGTTATGAATCAACAATAGGATTAATGGCTTTGATGAATGAAACTCTACTTTACTCCTTCAAAATAGTTCAAATGAACATAAGGATTATATTCCTTCAATCAACCCCATCTGTAATATCAAATGGGTAGCATGCTGAGCTCTACCCTTGTGGGAGCCCATTTTTCTCCACATGCTTGATCTTCATGAAATGATTATCTACATGACTTTTCCTATACCTGCACAAGGAAACAAACAATGTTAGCATAAAAAATAATATATGATGATGATGTTTCCCTCTTTCAGCTCATGTTTCAACTCTTTTCTTTAGTTGATTCTATGCATTCCAAGGATTGAATTATATTTTTGTTAGCAGGGCATGTAGTATAGTTCATATCTTGAGCTCTTAATTGACACCTTTCTCAATGTTTTGAAGGTATAGTCAAGAGTATAAGCATGATGGAGTAAGCTACAAGGCATCAACCGAAGATCAACTCAAGGAATGATAGATATGTACCATGTTATTTGCTTCTTTCTTTCAGTTGTATTTTTCCTTTCTTGTAATGAATGGAACCTAGCTAAAACCATGGCTTGTGTGGATCTTTTAATTTCTTCTTTCATTTCCATTCTAAAAGAAATGCATCGAAATGAAAAGTTGTATCATCATTTGTATTCTTTCAATCAAATGAAAACATGTAATGTGAATAACTTCATGAAATAAATTAAAGCAATTTGTTATGCTAAATCATTTGTATATTCAGTTTTGTACTCCATTTGATCTACAAAACATTGAGCAATACTTCTAAAACTCAGTTTTCTCAAAAAATTTGCACCACTAGTACTTGATAAAAATAGTGCAAAAAACACTTAAAGCATATGCAGAAATAATTGTTCTTTCACTTTCAAATATAACAATATTTAATCAGCTCCACCAATTGAGCTGTAGTGAAAAATTGGTAAAAAACAACACTTTACAACACTTCAATATAGGACTTGAGAAAAAAGGTGACTTTTAGGTAAATTGTATTAAATAGAGTCTAGAAGAAATTAGAAATTTCTTACAACACTTCACAAAACCTTCACAAGATGTCATTCTTTGAATTTTAGTACCTAAATAAGCATGTTCAAGCCATGTTATAGTATAAAATTAAAGCAACATAGTTCCAACAGCATGAAACAAGACCTAAAAGGCCATGAAAATGACAAAGGGCCATTTTTTTATGGCACAGGTATAAATTTAGATACATTTTATTGAAAAGGGGCCCATAAGACTTAATTAAGCAAATACATCCTAGAAAAGTGTGAAAGTTTGTTACAACAGTTTACAAAACCTTTCCAAAGGATCAATGAAGGAATGCGTTAGTCAAATAAAGGTCTTAAAATAGTCTGAATGTTTACAAAACATTACAACACCACTCAAATACATCATTAGTTTAGTTTTAATTTCAATTATCAAATCAAGTAAGGAAAAAGGCTACATTTTCCATTACTACAATTACTATCACTCATAATCTAGTTTCTAAACTATCTTTCATTTTAAATTGTGGAGATTAAGAGGATCAAATATATGGAGCACAAAAAGTGGTCCTATTTTTAGTAGAATAATTTATAGCATACCATTAGGTGTGCTCCTCCTAAAATTTAAAATTTTGATAATTATCCCATTAAGATCTTTAGTGGAAAGTTATCCAACATCATATACTTTATGCAATAATTATTGTATTATTTTTAAAAAATTCAAAGAATAAAGATCCTAAAATATAGAAAATTGAGCATGCATGCCCTTTAATTTTGGTAAAACTAATTGATAATTTTTTTAATTTCTAAAGAATGGACCGTAGAATAAAAATAATTTATTTCAAATTATGATTACCCAATGAAAAATGAAGAGACAAAAAGGGTACATATAGGTTTTAACAAAAGGGAGATATTAGAAAAAATTTATAGAACAAAACCTTAATCTATTCCAATTATAGAAAATATTACATCATTAGATAGGTAAGATAGTGCATGATTTCATCATGTAATTTTGTAATTATTTCTTAAAATGTGCTAGCCAAATGTAGATGATCCCTAACATCCTTTTACTATTTTATGTGAAACATACATTTGGCTACCTTACGTATATGTCAAATCTTTTTTCCTAGATACCAAAGCTAGATACAAGCATAAGGGTGGGAATCCAAATAAACTTTAAACAAAAAAATTCTCCTATACTCATATACACATAATATAAATTAAAATAAAAAAGACCATGCACTAAGAATTTTATTCATTTTAAAGGAAAATAGAGCATTCTTGCATTATAAATAAATATTTCGAAGCTATATCAATAGAATGGTATGATATGATCATGTGTTATAATGTGCTATCATTATCTCATAGTTTTCCTTTTAAAAAATGGGTAGCTTTATCCTTCCATATTTGTGCACTTACCCATAATTACTTTAAAACTTCGGTCTTATTCATTTTGATATACATGGTTATCTAGATGATCCTTCTCTATTTAAATCCTTATATTATGTGGCATTTTTGTATAATTTGTTCTAGTGTTAATTAGGTGCATTTTCTCAAGAAAAAGAAAAGGTCTATGGTCAATTTTGAGAGTTTAAAGATCTAAAGGCTCTCCAGAATGAGACAAAAAAATTGATAATTCTTTTGAGGATTTGTAATGGTGGAGAATTTTATTTTATATAATTCAATATATTATACAAATAGAAAAACATTGAAAGACATAAGACAAATTTGTACACCCCTCAATATAATGGAGTTATAGAGTGAATGAATAGAATGGTGGTGGAGAGGGATAGAGTTATCATTATTCCTTTACATCAGAATAAAAAATTGGATAGAGATAGTAAGCATTATATATTACCATATATAGCATAAAAAATTGTCACCCTTTACAATTTCACACTACCTTAACACACTATTTTTCTTATAACTTTAATTATAATTATAATTTACTTTTTTCATGACTAGATTAATAATATACATTTAAATCCTTGTCATCTTGAAAATTTTTGGCCAAAAAATAGTAGTCTAGGCTATTGGGTACCCTAGACAAAAAAGAAAGGTTCAAAATGTTTGAAATTTTGATTCAAGGGATTTTATGATTGGAAATTGACCCTAGATCAACCCCTACCCAAAAGCATTAATTAAAATGCATATGAAAGCATGTTTTCCTCTCATTTTGAGTAGAATAAGGAGGAAATTGTAGACACTCAAATTATTAACATAAATTCTTATATTAATCAAATAAAGAAATTTATTATAATAATTTAGAAATTTCCATCATGTTTAATTAAATTAATCAATTTTTTTAATTAAATCCCCGAAGTCGTCTTATTTGATTAAATAAATCCAATGATTTAAATCAAATATTATAAATTCACTAACCCACTCAAAGTTAATTAATTTTTTAATTAATTAACTTTAATCACTTTCTAATCATCATTAACAAATCATTTAGCTTTTAACTCCCCAAGAGCTAAATCAACCCATGATTAACTAACCCACTTGCACATGAAAATCAATTCTTTTAATTAACTAATTATCTCATTTTCCCTCACAAGAGCATATTCTATGGAATATTCTTCCCAACTACCTCCTAATTCAATTTACCTCCAAAACCTCTTACACATTCATTAACTCCTTACATCCTCATTTATTCTTCTTACATCCTCTCACATCCTCAACCATATACATTTATTTCTCTTCCATCCTCTTTACTTGCACATTCCCCAAAATGTGCTCCACATTCATCCAATAGACTTGTGAAAGTGTCACAATCTTATTGGCCCTCTTTTAGTCCCACATTCCTCTCATCTCTCCATTATTCAACCCTTCAACCCTATAAATAGAAGTCACTTATACTTCAAATGCATCCACAATCTTAGTATTCTCACTATAGGCACATTCATCTTGTACTTCATATCATCATCTTTGCATCTTCATCACATTAGAAGCTCATCACAAGGGATTGGGAAAGGGATCTTTTTCCATATCAAAGGAGCACCAATCACCTATGGGATTGAGGTTTGGTCCATTTTAGATAGGTTTACATGCTTGTATGCTTTGTTTGTGTGATTTTATTATCATGTTTTCTTATCTTAATGCGATCAAGGATTTTATAAGGAGCTTGATTTGTCTTTGATAACTTGACTAATTATCTTGTGTGTTGATCATGTTGGCATGAGGTCAAATTCTTGCTCACATTCTAGTGCCCATCATGCTCAAAAGTATTATATTTCCATGCATTACATTTGCAGCAGTAGTGACAGAGAAAATTTCTCATGAATTTATGGTTAAATTTTCCCTTCCATTGAAAATTCTATCATTGTGATGCTCTTCATAATATTATTTCAATAAGTTATCCTACATATCTTGTTTCATTTTCATATTGGTACATGTTGTTGTCTAGTGTCTCTGTTATTGATATCAATCTACCATAGGAAAACACCATGTCAAACACATAGTTTTGAATGTCAGACAATGAAGCATTAGTGCAAATTCATATTGATTCAGGCATTAAAATCATATTTCTTTCATTAAATTTTTTTGTAGATGTACACTTACCTGATTTTGTTATTTCTCCTCACGTCACTGTGTAAGATTTGTGATTAGGAGAGAGTTTATGTGGGATGATTTTATTAGTTCACGTTTCATTTTGCTGGTTAAAATATCCCTCATTTGTTTCTTATTTTGATTTTTCCAATGCTCTATTAAAATACATACTCACGATTATTACATACTAGATGAACTATTGATTGCTAGAGAACTTCTAGAACCTAGTAAAAATCCCATTGTGCATGAGTTATAGTTGTAAGGCCATTTTAAAATAAAACTCCTCCCCTTGTGTGCCCCTCTAGCATGATTTTATTTTACTGTGTGAAGATTTGAAGCTCGGTTTTCATCATGGTGTTTTTCACCTGACTTGCATTCTTCTATATCAACACATCACATATGTGGTTCAGTAAATTTAAACTCAAGTAAAGTAGCACATGAAAAGGTCTATGCTAACAAGCATAATAGAATATGTCAGTGCTTCAATCAATTTTAGATACCAATTTATAATGCTTAGCCCATTTAGTAGTGGATTTGGATTTGAATACAAAGATTATAAGACATTTGAAAAATATATTTTTTGAAGAAATGTTAGAAGTTTTCAAGCCAACGTAGTTGGAAAAACACAAAAAGTCTCACAACTTTAGTTGTGTAACATATTCACATTTTATTAATTGTCATACAACTCTTCTGAGCTCAAGGGAGTAGTAAGGATAAAAGTGTGGAATTACAAGGACATCTTGACTGGGTGATCCCACGATATTGGTTTACAATTTTTGGCCAAACTAGACCGTGAACTGATTTTTTCTAACTAAATCTTCACTTTCGGGCACCTATAGCGCTTAAACTGTGAGGAATTTGAAGATTATGCAAACTAGTTATTTGTGACATTTTTTCTATAGATTCTAAATATTTATTTTTCAAAAATTTTGGAATCATATTTCACTTCTTTTTCCATCTCCTTCAAAAAACTAGTTTTTTTTAGTTACACCATTTTTAAGGAGTGACGCTCACTGTATAACACAACTTTTTTCCATGAAGGATAAAATTATACTTTTTTTGAATTTAGATTTTCAACTATGATATCTAGTGCTTCCAATTGGTTTCATAGTGTTTTATTGAATATTTTATCCTTAATCAAGTTTCAAAGTCAAACCAATTACAATTCAAACATAGTGGACCGTATAACACAACTTTTTTTGTATGTAACAAAATTCTTTTTTTTTTTGTTGGATGAAGGACTTCAATATCTGGTGCACTCATATTTTTCAAAAAAAATTGATTATCTTCTATTTTTCCACATGTGCAAAACAAAGAGCTTAATTTTTAGTGAAAAACCTACATTCACAAGAAATAAAAAATAAATATAATAATAAAATTAAATTTATTTAAAATTATAATTTTTTGGAAGCTTATAATAAGGACTACATACTTACAAAAAAATAAATTAATTAATTCATTTGATCCCCAAAAGCTAAATCAAAAGTGGTGTAAAGGAGACTCCATTATAGGTATGGTTTAAAACTAGCAAGGTTCTATCCAAGGGGGTTTGATCTAAGGTGGTTTAATTAAAACCTCTTCAATTGAAATGCTTTAAATGGAACTTTTTAAGGCTTAAATCATTATATTTGGGTATGTGCAGGATCATCATGGAAAAATCAGGCCCTTAAGTGGCAAAAAATTTAGAAAAATTAGAGTTAGGAAACTTGACATAAAAATTTGAATAAATTATCTATATTATTTCAAAATATGTAATAATAGAATTTGTAGAAAATTGAATGTAGTTTCTAAATTACTAGGTTTAAAAAAAAAACTATTTGGTGAAAATTTGAAATTTCAATGTAGTAGTACTTAAATTTTAGGGAAAAAATAAGAAGTAGGTGTCTGTCTGACCACGCTTGCCATAATATTAGGTTGGTGAATTATTTTTGAAAGAGAATCCCCATAATCAACAAGTTTGAGAGAAGAAGGGGAAATTTGAACCAAACTAGCTATGTCCCTTTGTCACTATGTCAGCCTTTGGATTAGGAGCATATTATTTGTCCACACCAAAAGGGGATTTGTTTGATGAACCCCTCAATATCCTTCATTTCAAGAAGTTCTACACCTGAATCAATCTAATGCATCAAAAAAAGGTCCTGAAAAATACCAAAAAACATCAGAAAATGTCTTGAAAAAGTTGTTACCTTAATGAAAACCTAGAAAATAGGTGTCTAGGTAACAACAAAAAAAAGAGAAAAAGAGAAAAAGAGAAAAAAAAGAGAAAAATACAAAAAAGGGAAAAGATTAAAAAAAAAAACTCATAAAATATGAAAAAGTGCAATAAAAACAAGTAGTGAAAACATGGAAATAGGCGCTATTTGTGATAGGTTAGCTTTTCCATCTATTTGAGCATGTCGAACATTTTCTTTCGCCATTCACTTTTGCCAATCCATCTGCCTATCCTCGAAAAGCACCATGTACATATCCTAGCATTGCGGTCGTGTCTTACCCTAACTGGGGGAAAATTTTTGATTAGGGGAAAATAAAATTTGAGCTTAAACCAACAGACAATCATCAGTGGGGCAAAGACAACCCAAAACAAGGATCATAGTGCAACTCAACATTGAGCATCAATCACACAAAAAAAAATGCATCGAACACCCAAATCGAAATAGTCAAATCAAACCAAAAGTGAACTTCAAATGGATGGTGTTCTTTCTGAATCATGGGTTTATCATGTTAAACACAAATGTTCAATTGTTGTACTTGGATTTTTCTTATCATATCTCTGGATCCCCTCGATGATGTATCAAACTAGAGGAGCCAGGAAGGAGTATGATTTTTTTGTCTACTGTATGTGAGTTGATCATTATTACTCTACAAATTTTCATGAGACATGCACTACAAAGTATCACTGATGACATTCTAAATTTGCATAGGAAACTGGTTAACTCTTGTGTATTTACTCAAGTCATACTCAGGCCATCTTGGTTTAATTATACTTAGATGCTTATGTTAACTTGCACTATCAAACATCATGGAAGTAGTACTCAGGTCATCATGGTCTAAATAAACCATTGATGCTTGTAATCACTTTCAACATTTTAAAGGCCAAATGATGATAAAAAGCACAACAAATTAGCTATTACGAATGACAACTTTTGCATATGAGATTTGCATGGTTAGAGTAGATTGCATCCATGTTAGTTTGCATTTATATTTATGGAGTTTCCAAAGCTACAACAATGATGTTATCTCTTGCATTAATGGATTGAGTACACTTGACATTTCCAAAAGCACATCATTCTCATTTAGTTGCATTTCATTTACATCATCATTTGTATACAGTGAGAAAAAATTACAACATCATTCATTTATCCATACATCACATCATAATATTTGCAATAAAAAACAAAAAAAAGATGTGCATCACATCTCATTTACATAATCAAAATAATTTCATAAAGTGGCATTAGAAATGTGGTTCACTAAGCTTAAATAAGTGAGTCTCTTTAGATTTCCAAAACAATTGGAAAATATGTCAATTTTTGTGAAAGCTTAATTTAATAGAGAATCAACTGATGGAAACCTTCCCAAAACTCTTGGAAGTTAGATAGATTCAATCATTTAAGCTTAAGACCCTAGAACACAAACATCTACATAATCATTTGCATCACATAATCATCATTCATCATTACAAAACATCACACATCATTTACATAATCATTATATCTCATTAACATCATATCCATACATACTCAATATGAACATCACATATCATCACATATCATTATTACATAATCAAATCCATTTCACATAGAATAAAACATCATTTGCATAAATCCATAAAAAATATAGGATCATCAATCATTTCATATCGTCATTGCATACATTCTCATAGAATTAGACACCATCACACCATCATTTCAAATACATCACATTTCATCACCTCGTATAAAATCCATCACATAGCATCATAAACATAGAGATTAAATGCATCCATCACATAGCATCATCATCCTCATAAACATAGAAATTAAATGCATTCATCACATAACATCATCATCATCATAAACATAGAAATTAAATTCATCCATCACATAGCATCATCATCATCATAACATAGAAATTAACTGCATCCATCCATAGCATATCATCATCATAACACAAAAGTTAAATGCATATCATAATCATCATCATAACATGGAAATTAAAGGCATCATAGATATCTATCATCATATCAACACATATATCATAATCATCACCTCATATCATATAACCTCAAAAATCATAATGTCAAAGTGGACGAGGATATCCAAAAGTATGACAAGATACATCAATATCAAAAGTGGCACTATATCATAAAGTATAAACACAAGAAGTACATCATCAATGTCACAAAAATGTATACATCATGTCCAAAGTATATGATATCCTAATTGGAGCTATGTTGTGCTCCCCTAAGATGGTGTTGGCATCATAGAACCAGTACCTCCCCCACCTAACAGACCTGCACCATGATCTCTCCTATCTATAGGCAATGGTTGTGTAACAGCCATGCTAACAGTATGAGACTGAGACCTAATAGATTGAGACTGTGCAAAGCTCTCTCCCTGCTCAGGAGGAACCGCCCTATGATATTTACCCCTGTAAAATTGAGCCTCCTGAGTAGTATGCCAAATATCTCTAAGGAAATCTGTTGTACCCATAGTTGTTGCAACCTATTATTATCTCTTAGTAATAGCCTCAACCTGCTTTGCTCGTCATATCAAGGAATCCCTCTCCATAGTAAGTATGATAACTTGTGCCTATACCTATTGTACCTACTACCTACCTTCATCTCTCTCAACTGTCAGTGCTTGAATCTGACCAACCTGTGCCTGACCCTGCTCTAACTGACCTTGAAGAGTTTGAATTTGTTCCTATAATGCCTCTATCTATTCTTGTTGTTGATGAGAGGGGACTCCAATCCAAATCCTAGGAATCACTAGCTGAGGTACAAAAATACTCCTCCTACATCTCAAAACTATAAAATCTAGAATGTGAATACCAACTGCACCTGAGCTACCACCACCATCACCACCCCCACCACCACCACCGTCACCACCACCACTACCACCGTCAACACCATCATCATCCTCTCCATCCCCACTATCACTCACCTCCTCTCCATCCCCCCTTTATCTTGATGCCTAAGGCGGTGCCCTATCATCATCATCAAATGGAGGAACTAGCTCATTAAGACTTGATAACCTCATAAATGGATGAGTGTAGAAATAATCAGAATAATCCTCTCTCATCCTTGCATCTGCAACTTGTGGAGTATAATCCCACACAAATGGAACCAATGCATAATACTCGATACGAGCAGCACCATAAGATAAGCAAGGCCCCCACTCTGTCACATCCTATTGCCATTGTGCATAATGGGAAACTTTGTAAATCATTGTCTAAACTCATCCAAACTGATGACAAACCCACAGATACAAATATCTCTCGATGATAGAATGTTTTCATACCATCAAGTATCATGATAGTAACATGTATGGCATCTCCATCTGATCCTCTAGCCACACCTCACAATCTAGGTAAGGACGACATGTCACAGTATCCAGATCATTGAAGGGATGTCTCCAATACTCTAATTTTCCTAGCTTATGTTGAACAAGTGGACCAATGTAACTGAAAAAACATAAGGTCTACCCATTGGTCATTGTCTATCTCCCATTGGTTGTGTGATCGCTATATGATCCCATGCCCATATCTGCAATAGTGTAACTCCAGAAGAGAGGCTCATCCCCTCACAGTAAAAGACTTGGTACAAATCATGATACAACATCATACACTCTAGTATCTGACCCCAGCTGATCGATAATCCCTTTGAACTCTAGTTAGGACAAAGGAATCTGCCGACGAACCTAGACATAACACATGGTAGAGGATCACATCTCTTGATCATCTCTTGCCAGGGGACCGAATATCTTGAAACATGATCATCTCGAAAGATCCTATGCAAGGCCTCGATCCCACCTTGCTCTCCTTTGTCATACACAACTATCTCACCAACCACTAGAATCTGCAAGATACGATACACATCCTCAAGAGTAACTGTCATCTCCCCATTAGCTAGATGAAAGGTGTTGTGGTCACTATACCACCTCTCCACCAAAGTAGTCAGCAAACACTTTTTAATCCTATATTGGGGTATATGTAACAATGATGTCAAACCACAATGCGCGATAATATCTAAACCAACCTGCATCAACTAACGAACCATATCCAATGTCTTCGGGAAATGCTCCTAAGACTAAAGAACATTAAGGTCCTCCTAATCATATTATGGAAAAGAAATTAGCATTACATCAATCAATCTACCAAATTTATCCCTAACACAATGTTCAATTAGGATCATCAGTCAATCAAATCATGTTCAATCAAGACCATCAGTCAATCAAATCATGTTCAATCAAGATCATCGGTCAATCAAATCGTGCTCAGTAAAGATCATCAGGCTAGTCTATCAAATCAATCATCAAGTCAATCAATTAGGACAATCATCAGTGAATCTATCATCAAACCTCACTTATCATGATGTCAATCAATCATTAGTCCTACTATCGATCCTCACCTATCATGAGGTCAGTCAAGAATTAGTCCTATCATAAGGTCAATACATCATCAATCTTACCATCGATCCTCATGTATCATGAGGTCGATACATCATCAATCTTACCATAAATCCTCACCTATCATGAGGTCGATACATGGGTATGTCCAAGATCATCATGGAAAAAATAGGCCCTTAAGTAGCAAAATTTTTAGAAAAATTAGAGTTAGGAAACTTGATGTAACAATTTTAATAAGTTATCTATATTATTTCAAAAATGTTTAAGAATAGTATCTATATAAAATTGAATTTAGTTTCTAAACTAATAGGTTTATTTTAAAAAAAAATCTATTTGGTGAAAATTTGAAATTTCAATGTAGTAGTACTTAAATTTCAGGGAAAAAATAAGAAGTAGGTGTCTATCTAACCACCCTAACCACAATAAAATCATAATATTTTTTTATAATATTTTAGATATAAGTATAGGACTCATGTCCAAATGTGATGCATATTTTTTTGTAATTTTTTCCAAGTAAATAATTAATTATGAATTTTATATTACAACTTTTAAAAAATATAAAATATGTCTTACTTGGTCAAAACTTCATGAAATTCAATTTTTTTTTTAATCCTATAGCATAGAATGATGCATGTTTTGGATTCAAAAATGTGATATTGTTTGAAAGCTATAGATGTTTTTCAATTAGCCTATCAATCAAGACTTTATTCATAATTCAAATAGAAAATGAATAATAATTATTTATTAAATTCAAATTAAAACATAATTTATATTGGTGAAAAGTTGAGAATCTCCTTTAAAAACCCTTTTTGTTTCATCAATTTTGGGTAAAAAAAAGTCATTAGCCATATACCCTACTCATAGCCATCATATCGCCACTTTTTGGCCCATCATGATCTTGCACATGCACATATCATCAATCTTGCTATCGATGCTCGCCTATCATGAGGCCGATACATCATCAAGTTATCCTATCATTTGACTCTCACCTTTCATGAGATCAAGTCATCAACTATCTTATCGAACATCAATCATGTAACAAACATCACACAATCAGACTGAAATCAATCAAAGCATCATTGAACGTCACAACACAATGACTAACATGATTCATGAACATTATACAAGCCTCAATGAACATCTACAATGCAACATTTGACATAACCAAGAGGAATTTTATCAATCACACATCATTAGATAGGAAAAACAATAGGGTAAATCATTAGGGGTCATAAAAAACAAACCCTGCAAACACCCCTAAAATAGCAAAATGTGCCATTTGGGACCCTAAATGTGCCACAGAATGAGCAAAATGCACCACAAAACCAACAAATTGTGCTGAAAAAAGGTTAAACATGAAATCAGGGCTACAAAATGTGCCTAAAGACTAGAAAAATGGGCCAGTTTGGACCTCAAATGTGCCACAAAATGAGAAAATGTGCCACAACATGAGCAAAATGCACCATTTCAGGCACAAAATGCACCAAAACTCTCAGAAACACCCAAAAATGACTCCAAAACAACAAGACCTCCCCAAAAGTGCAAAAATGGCTTTAAATGGCCTACAACACCTATCTACCAAGTTCAAAATACCAATAAAAGGTAGGAAAATGACTAAAAGAGTTTTCTTGTAATGTGTACTAGAGGTGCAGCTGCAGCAGGGCGACCATGGCGACGAACATGCTCGAAACGATGCCTATGATATCGGATCCCCATCTTCCTCTAACTCTCCACTCTCCAAATTCTCCAAAATCACAATGTGCAAATGAATTCACTTTTCCCACTTTTTACCTTTTTAAAGGTTAATGGAGGGAACTATGGTGGGATTTATTTCCTTTTTAACCAAAAATGGGCTTTAACTAATCAAAACTATTAAAGGAGCAAGCTTAGAATAAAATTTCTAGACATAAATCATTTCTAATATCAAAGTATCATTGGTTTAATGTTAGATCATCATCACATCATTACAACATCATCACACAATCATCAAATCATCAACAAATAATCAAAATTCCAAAATTCATCGATTTATCTCTCGAGGGGGCATATATCTATCAGTACTTGGAAATCAATGTGTAGGGCATCGTCTGGGGCATCAAAAACTTTTCTTGGCATTGATATCAAATTTTTCTTTGAAGCAATGTGTAAACACATTACTTCAAAGAGGGCAAAAATGTATACACCTAAAAACGGTCATGTCATTTAATTAATTAAATACCAATTGTTTAATTAATATTTGACTACGCATAAATAAATTCTCAATTTATTTATATTGTTCACCCTTCTCTAATTCTCCAAATCTAAAATCATATTCTTCTAAATTAATTAAATAAACAAATTTCCCTAGGCTTATTTTATTTAATTAATCCTCAATAATCTCGATTAGGAATTCAAGCACATGCCTACAAATTTTTGTGCCACCTCACCAAGGTGACATGAAATTAAATAATTCTAATTTCTAATTAGAATTGTCTTCAACCAATTGTAAAAACACATGGTATTTTCTTCCAACACTTGTGTCTTCCATGCAAATGGCATGTTTCCCATTGGTCAAGAGATTCTTTCATCCAAATGGCATGTTTTCTTTGGTCAGGGGGACAACATCTTGATTCTATCCAGCTCCACTGTCCATTCTTCTTGTCCAAATCTAGACCATTGATCATTGCCACCTCACTAGATGATTAGAAAAGGATATAAATACAACCCTTTGGCATTGTATTTTGCATCCACTTTTGAATAAAGTTATCATGCAGGAATATTGTTTGAGCTTGGGAGCATTATCAAGTCTTATAGTTACATCTTATATCATGTTTTGCATCATAGTTAAATCTTAGACTAACACTTTTCTTCATAGTTGCATTTTAGATTAGCATTTTCATAGTTAGCATTTGAGCATATGGAGTATCATTTTAGTTTTACATAGTTTTTATTTAAGCATATGTAGAATCATAGATAGAGTCATATAGATCACTACCATAGTATCCACCACCATTTTTCCATTCATCATAAACATCATCATCCATTCCATCATATAGTTGCATGTAAGAATTTAGTTGGCTTGCATGTTGAATACTAATCATGTTTCTTAAGTGTCATTCTAATAGCCTTTGTGCACATAGAAATTTTAGGGCCAAAGGGTTAAAGGAATCATTAAGAATAGAGGACAATGAGATGTGTTGGTTTCTTTTTACAATGTAACTAGGTTGGTCTTCGAATCTACCTATAGAATTACCAATTCCAATCAAGGGTAGCTCGAAGGACCTAGACCAACTGCCGAGGAATTTAAAACTCCTCCTACACCTCGGGCTCTACAAGACTCGAGAGGGTGATCCCTTAATGTGTTTACAACCTCTACACCATTATTATAAACAACATTAACAATAACATATAATCTCACTTAATAGCTCAACACGATAGGATAATATTGAATAGAATTGGTTGTTCATAGATAATATCAACTATCTGGAGCATGAGATAACTACAACACAATCTATAGTATAAGATAGTCATTGATTTGAAATTTGTAGCAAGCTCTAGGAAAAGACAAACGAATACTAAATCGTATGGGTAATTACAACTTAGATCAGTGCCACATATCCATTGTAGGAGTCAAATTCATAAGCATCTAAGGGTATATGACAGATTTAACACATAACATATGAAATCCTTAAGAACATTGCATTGTAATCTCATCAATATGTATTCTAACTCAATACTACTTATCAAATCCTTATACAAAACATATCGGCCTATAATCGCATTCAAGCATTTTAATTAATTCCTTGAATTAAAGCTAAAATAGAATCATACACACCACAATAGTGAGATGAATGAAACAACCCTTAGTTATCTTATTTAACGTTTAGATATGCATGTACAATGGAGAGACATGAGATTGAATTTATCATTTCAACTCAAATGCTAGTACTGTTATACAATATTAAATCCCCATGAAATCAAAACTTGTTACAAAATGACTCAAAACCTAAATTGCATTTTTCTCTAAAACCATTGAAATTAAAAAATTTCTCTACAACTTCACCTAGACTCGACCCAAAATTATCTAACTTGCTAACCCATACTTCTGGCCTTGAAATCCTTCTTATTAAAAATGAAGGAGAAAACAAGCATTGGGTCAGAAAGTACATGTCACTAGCCCATTGGAGCACATGGTGATATACCAAAAATCGTTACAACAACAATCACCCTGGAGAATATTCTTATTCATCGTGCCCATTGAGAAAAGTTGATGCAGCAACAAAAAAACATAAGAATCCTGCACCAAGACTGCCACCGAAGCAAGACTGGAAACCATTGTAATTGCAACATATGATTTACCAACCATTAGCAACTCATTCCTTTTCTTTTACTCTTCCTCAGTTAAATATTTAGTTACCCATTTTTGGTATTCTTCATCTGTCGGCCAGTCAAAATTAATCACCTCATTTACCTTGGTACTATAAGGTGTGTATTTTACCACTACCTGATTTTCATCTCTTTCAAAAGATTCCAAAAATGAGATGGTACTAATGATTCTATCCATACAACTTGCCAACAAATCATAATTTGAGTAATCACAAATTAATTTAATTTGATCATTAATGACCTCACTTCCTTGATCCTGCGATTCCTAGAGTGACCTAACTTTCCCTTAATCATCAATTTTATCAGGTACTAATGTGTTACCCAAATCATTAAAATTCCTCACCAATTCCCTGATCTTCATACTCAAACCATCTGGTAAGGTCTAAAAACCTTGCAATTATTTAACTAATACTTGAGTAGGCCTTAATTATTGGGGCCTATTACTTGTATCAAACCTTGAGGCCTTATACATCACATCTAAATCATTGGTGCTAGGGATCCAATTTTCAATCAATGGTATCACCACCTCCTGATCCCTATCAATATTCTTTATTGCATCTAATAATAAAGAATATAAAGAATGTACAGATTGAAATTTATTATCAACCCTCTCATTTAAATGTCTCAAGATAGCAGTAACAATCTCCCTTTGCTTTGAAAGAGATCCTTCCTCACTTACATTTAAAGATGCTTGTAATTCATCAATTTTGTGCATAAATTGCTTCTCTGTAGGATCCACAAAGCATTATATTTCTTCATCAATTTCCTCTAAAGAGAGGGTGAAGGAAGTATTCTGACTGGGTTACCCTAGTGTGGAAACAATTGGAGAAGCAGGTGGTACTGGCCCTGATGTGGAAGGTAACATACTGGTCCCTGAAGCACTTGATGTCTCCCCAATCTATTTATACCTTAAAATTTCCACCCTAGTCTCCAGCTCAACATTATTCTACTATATCTTGTTGTATTACTCAATCAAAAGGTTGTACTTCTACATTAGGCTCCTCTTTTTGGCCTCCTCCCTTTCAGTAGTCTTTTGGGCCAATTTAGCCACATTCATAGTCAAATTATTGGCCTCAGTGGTTGAGGTCTTTGAAACTCTCTTTATTACTAGTCCTCCTCTTAAATTTGGGTTGATATCAGAAACATCTGGCTTTCTCCCTTGTGGGACCAATGCCCAAATTTCTAAGGTTTGATACTCTTCACTGAAAGGAGAGTCTTGCAGTGTTTCCTTGATCTCTTCTTCAGAGTCTTTCAAGGGGTGCTTGGACTTCAAAATAGCATTAAAGGCTACTGCATATGTAATGTCCCATTCAAGAAGAATCATTACACAAGCCTGACTCACTAGTTTTCTTCCTTCCTTAGGAGTGATTCTCTTGAATTCTTCCATTAATTCAACTTTCACTTCCTCATCATTCTCCTGGTCTGACATATCAGGTCTTAGTTCTCTTATCTTCTTACATTTATCTTGATATTTATCAAATGTCATCCGCCATACCAATTGCAAGAAAACAAGAGTCTTTACAAATGCATTGTCATCTAGAAATTCCTTGCATGCCTCCATTCTTGAATCTTGTACACATTTTCCTTTCATATCCAAATTGGATAAAACCAATTCAATTGGCCTAGGAGGGGAAGGCATACCAACCTGCATGTCATGAACAGTAACAATAATTTCATCCATTAGATCCTCTTGTGGTTGATCAATTCTTTGCCTCTTAGGGATTGCCTTAGATGGTTGTGATGAGGGACTATCTTCTAGTGATGATTCTAAATCAATGATTTTAATTGCCCCAGGCACTTTGAATTTTGGACCTGGCTGTGAAGGAAATTTTATTATTTGCTTCCCCTTTCTATCCACTTCTTCCTCATCACTGTTATCATCCTTTTTCCTCCTGTAAATGGGCCTTTTTCCTGTAGGCTGATATGTTGGCCTTGTTTCAACTGGTCTACCACCTTGTTCCTATATAGCTAGACTCAATTCTAAATTTATCTTTTTTGTCCTTAAGGTGCCCATAATCTCTTTGAAGTTCTCCATCAAAAAATCATTTTTCTTATGCTATGGACTAAACTCCAACAATGGATCATACTTTAGATCCATTTTGTGCATGATATATAATAGCTTATCATAAGCTATCCATTTCTCCTTGGTCAACTCCTATTTATAGAGGTTAAACTCATTTCAAATCAGGTCCTTAGGAAATTTGAACTCATGCAAAAACTTCCCAACCTTTATTCTTTGTCTAAAAAAGGAAAAGAAAGCCTCAAGATCATGTTGCTGCTTTGGGCCACACCTTAAATGGTAATCATCAAAGAATTTCCCAAAATGTACCTAGCTTCCTTTTGAAAAGGAAAAATCAAACACCACTATATAATCTGGGAAAAAAGTTCCCTTACCCCTCCCAGTGAGGTTGTCCTCATGGATACAACCTATTTTCCACATAACTTATCTAAACCCCACTCTTGGTGACACATTGTACAATAGTATATGAGGGGTTCCTTGAAAACCATATACCCTTAAAACAATGTTGACTAGGTATGGAATAATGTCACCCCAATTATGGTAGACTTTCAGTTTTGGCTTCCTCCCCTTTGGTATGAGGAAATGATGAAATTCCTCAAGGATCTTGGGTACATTTACCATCAATCTAGCCCTCAATCTGGAAGCAAATCAATTATCAAATTGCACATAACTGGTGCTTTCCTTATTGCAAGATAAATCTCCAGTCCATAACTATACTGGCAATCTTTCTCCATCAATCAATTGCCTCATTTCTATCTTCTCAGAGAAAAAGTCAGCATTCTTGCACATGAACATATACATCAACATAGAATACCAAAATAATTGTGTGCCAATATCATTTTTCTGCAACTTTGATAGCCCTTCATGTATCTTGTTAACCAAGAAAGGAGCAAAGCCATAAGTCATAAAGAAGTTAGGGTGTTGTATTTGCACCCCCATGAACATGTATGCAATGGGCATCACCGTACCAGGACTAAAACCAAAGATCTCACATAATGAATAAAAAGTGGCCAAGAAATGATTTGCAAAATAGTTTAATCTAAAAGGTTCTTGGTCACTGGGGCTAATTTGAAATCTTGAACCTCCTGCCCTAGCCAAATGAGGTGGAAGCAACTTAGCTCTGAAAAGAGACTTCAACTTTGCATATTCCTGCTTCATTTCCTCAAGATTAATAGGAACCAAATATTCATTTGGTTCACTCAAGTCAAAAACCTGTTGAACTTCATCTCTATTAATGCATAACAAATCCCTTCCATCATTATCTTTGATTACTCATGTGACAGGGTCATATCTTGCAACCACTACTCTAAGAAAGTCTATATCAAGGAACACATTTGGCACCATCAGCTTCCCCAAATCATACATCGAGCCATTTAAAAAGGGGTGAGGCAAATTCCTCTATCCATTCCACAATCTGAACATTTCCAATCCTGTGAGAGGAACCTTAGCATTGGCTATGTTGGAGGAATTATATACTAACCCTTCCCCCTAGAGTTTCCCTCATATTAGAACCAATCCGTTCTTTCTATCATTCGTTGACAAGGGAAATTGATCTAGGAAATCATCATACAAGTTTCTTCTTAAATAGTCAATTTGTCCATAAAGTTGCTTTGGCAGTGCCATCTTGGACAAACCAGGGCCTCTTTATAACTTCACACTTCAAACAACTAGGACTAACTAAGGATATGAAATTACAGAACAACACACTACAGTTTCTCCCAATTTAAATAAACTATAGCCCTAATATTTATGAACAAGCCCTATGATAAGTACAAAAAATATTTTTCCCAAATTCGTGTTTAGAATAACTAGGAAACACATAAATTGAATCACAGCTTTGTGCTTGCAGAAATCCCAAATTTTGGCTGCAAAGACTTGCAATTTTGCTTTCGGCTCTGAGACTACTTCACAAAATACTTGAATGCCTTGTGATACAAATAAAGAAGGAGAATTGATTTTATTTTGATCAAATCATGCCAGTAAGTGTCTCATCCACCATTAAAGCTCACTCACACATTGCACAAATGACTCCAACCATATTTGATGCAAATTTAAATTCGATTTGTTGATCTCTTAGTCAGATCAAATCATCAAATGGTTGCATTCAAAACAAGCTAACACAATCACCAACATGGCAATAAATGGCCCACCATACCATACACTACCAAGGAAATCCACGTGGCAGTCACTCACGACATCGCAATCAGTAAAGACCTTGCAACTTATGATCATGCAATGGCAGGAAACCATAGATCTTGAGCATCGGCGATCTTGTTCCTTCAACACAGTCGTCGGCCTTATAATTAACCTTCAAGCAACTTTCCCACCAAGATTATAAGATACCCGTTGATTTAAAACATGTGCATCTTAAGAATACTTTAGTGATCTGTCATCTAATGCATTAAGGCTAGATTAATTCACCAAGGCTTTTTGCTTCTTCAAATGAGACACGTGGCGCTCAGTCATGCTATCGTGATCAATAAAAACCTTGTAATTCCTAATCACGCGATGGCGGGCAACCGTTAAGATCTGAAAATATTTCATCGATGATTAATGAAACATTATCCCCTTCAGCCTTACTAGATAGGACATGTGGTGCCTACCCATGATATCATGATCAACCAAAGCAGTGTGGTGGGGTCATCATGGGATGGTGGGGAGTGGCTAAGATCAAACAACATTTGAATAATGGTCACGTGAACTTTATCCCTCTACAAAATAAAAAATTTATTAAAAGGACAAGGAGACATCACTAGGCAGATGGTAAACAACAACATAAGTTGTTTTTTAAATGATGAAACACAGGGCCAACCAAGACTTAGGAAAAATGAAATCCCATGGAAGAAAGAAAATATTAAGACCAAAGGGACCAAGCTTAGATGAAATGATAGGACATAAGTCATTTTAAAACCCTCCAAAAAGGTAACAACGAAACAGATCCCAATGAAGGCATAAAATAAACACAAGGGTTTTACATTAAAATAAAGCTAAAACCCCCAACCCTATGAAAATTTTGACACCGTGAAAGACCAGTAACATAAGGCAGGGCAGGAATGGAACACAAGGAGAAAAAATTTGAAGTTCCATCAGTGGCTCTAGTTGGGGATGTTCATTCCACTAGAATGAAGTGATAATTCAGAATCTCAGGTAGAGCAGACCAAGATGCAGAGACAACCAAAAAGGGATTGTTTGGACAAAACAACTCAAACTATGTACAAAATATACAATCCTAAACTATTGTTCATGGAAAAGAATACTTCAAATGAAGTATAACCTCAAAAATTGTCCATGAACTGGCAGTTCAAGAATATCCCTTTTCATATTTTGGAGGAAGTATGAATCTTCACCCCACTTACCATTTATCAAAAATGGATACAACTAGATTGCATCAAATTTCCCATGTTTCCCTTTATCCTCTAATCTGGCATTCCACATTAAAACCAAATCTCCATCTTTGAAATTCCTTGCAGTTTCCCTTTTGTCATGCAAATTCTTTATTTGCAACTGCAATTTTGCTTTTCTCTTTTGAGCTTCTCTCCTGGTTTCATCTAATTCTATAAGAACTTCCACTCTCAATTGCATCTCATCATCAATTTCATTATTATACATCTGGACAAAATTATACATTTCCATTAAGTTATTTTGGGGAAACTTGGCATTTATTCCATAAACCAAGTCAAATGGGGCACAACCTATTGCCTTCTTCACAGTTACCCTATCTTCCCATACTATTAATCTCAGCTTAGAATCCCAAGCCCTTTTATTCTGATCTAGGATTCTTTTAATGATCTTCATCAAGCTTTTATTGCTTGATTATGCTTGTCCATTTCCCTGTGGGTGGTATGGTGATGAATAAGAAATGTGGATGGCATGCTTCTCACAAAATTATATGTATTCCTCAGATCTAAAAGACATTGCATTGTCTGACACAATCCTTTTTGGACATCCAAATCTAGTCAATATGTTTCTCATCAAGAAGTCAAATACCACTTTACTAGTGGATTTCTTTGTTGGAATTGCTTCCACCCACGTGGTAAAATAATTATTGGCCACCAATATCCATGAATGAACTCCACTAGATTTACATGCAATATCTCCTACAAAATCAATACCCCACTACTGGAATGGAGCTTGAACTATAATTGGTTTTAGAGGAAAATTACTAGAAAACTTTAACTTACCAGAGAAATGTTGACAAGCATCACATGTCTTCACTAGGTGGTGTGCATCCTTAAAAACTGTATGCCACCAAAATCTAGCCCTCATTATCTTATGTGCAATTATTTTAGCCATACAATTCCCTCCACAAACTCCACCATTCATCTCACTCAAAAGTTATTGTGCTTGATCTTGGTCAACACACTTCAACATGACACCTTCTCCATTTCTCCACCAAAGCTTTCTAGTTATGATAGCATATTTGATAGCATGTAACTTCAATGTCCTTTTCTCATTTTCACTCAAATTTTTAGGACATTTCATTCTTTGCAAATAATATATCACATCTCTGTACCATTTAGAATGCTCCATATCACATATGTGTGATCTATTTTCCTCTTCTAGCAAATTTATCTGATTTGCTTCTAGATTACTTTGGGCCATAAGCTTGGCCAATCCTTTTCCTCTTACCAGTTTAGTAATCTGGACCTCAATATTGAATTCTTGGATCCTATTTATCCACCTACACCTTCTTCCTGACACTTCTTGTTGTGTGAATATGTCCTTAACAACAACACTAGGCACATAGGAAATTATAGTAGCTCCCATCAAATAAGGCCTAAAATCCTTTACTGCTTTTACCAATGCATATGCCTGTTTTTCATTTATATCATACTTAAGTTTTGCAGCTTTTAAAGATTTGTTGAAAAAGGCCACAGGCTGTTCGAAACCTTTTGCATTCTTTTGCCACAACAAAACTAAAATTGTGTGGAAAGAACCAAATGAAAAAAATTGTAAAGGTTTGGAAAAATCAGGGGTTCTTAACATAGGAGCCTCCTTTATTGCTTGCTTAATGGCATGGAAATCTTGCATAGACTCCTCATCCCATTCAACCTTGGCCCCTTTCTTGACCATCTTGGAAATAGGGCGAACTGTCTCAACAAAGTTTGTCACAAATCTCCTTAAGAAGTTTACTTGTCCAAAGACAAATTGTACTCCTTTGACATTTCAGGGTTGTGGAACTTTATCTATTGCAATTACCCTCTCTAAATCAATTTTTACTCCATCCTTGGAAATAATATGTCAAAATATTTTTCCCTCTAGTACTCCAAACACACATTTCTTTGTATTCAAAGAAATACCATATTCCAAAGCTCTAATGAATATCTTCTCTAGATGCTCACAATGATCCTATTCCTTTTTAGAATATGTTGTTAAGTCATCTTGGTAGATCACCAAAAAAAAGTTAATGAAATTTGAGAATGCCACATCCATGACTCTCTGAAAAGTAGGCCCTGTACTTGTTAGACCAAATGGCATTCTTACATAAACCTATGTTCCCCATGGTGTAGTGAAAGTTGTCATAAACTGCTTAGATTCTTTGACCATGAGCTAGTTGTAACTAGAGAAACCATCCATCATAGACATCAATTCAAAGCCTATCACCCTTTGCAACATGGCTTCCATATTGGGTAATGGATAATTTTCTTTTAATGAAGCCACATTCAAATTTATGAAATCTACACATAACCTAATGTCTCCATTTTTCTTCCTTACTGGTACCAAGTTTGATACCCAAGATGAATGTCTAATTGGCTTGATGATTCCTTCATCTGTTAGTTTCATTAATTCTTCTTTCATTTTGGGGGCCAAGGTGGGATTAATAGGCCTTTTCTTTTGTCTAAATGGTTTGGCATTATCACGCAAAGGAAACTCATGTTGGAAAAGATCCTCCCTGTATGCCTTAAGATCATCATAGGACCATGTAAACACATGCCTAAACTTACAGCATCCTTTTTGTTGTCAACCTTAAAACCTTTGTTTTTGTCCTTTTTTTTTTTAATAAACAAACTAGTAGGTTTACCCTGTTCACCACCCACAGTTCTATTTCTTAGTTGAAGTGAAATTCTCATTTGAGCAGCCATTTCCTCATTCAGTTTTTCAATTCTTCTTCTGATGGTCTCCTTAAGGACACTAAAACTTCATCTTGCTCCATATTGCAAGCATTATGATCAAAATCACCTTCCTCATCAGAAAAGACCTGTTGATGGTACATCTCACTTCTCTGCCTCTGATTATCCACATCGGCTTCCTGTATTTCATCATCAGAGGAATATTTTTCCTCATTAATGTATGATTTGGCCATACAAAAATCTACATCATCCTGCTCATATTTCGATGTTTGATCATGAACATCCTCTTCTACTTCCTCAGGAACAAGCAACTGAGAAATACCATAATATTTTTTATCATGTGGATGTTCACACACTTCACACCATGGTCTATCTACTACTAGATTCACTAAATACTTCTACAAGGGGTCTAGCATATGCTGCTCATTTTTAGGCTTTTGGCTAGGAAAAATTGGTTTTTTGTCTTTCCAATTTATATTATAAGGATAATTTTGCAATCTGGGTGATCTATCATTTTTATTATAGGGTTTCCTTTCATTTCCTATACCCTTATCTTGCTTGGCAACAATTTTATTTATGTATTTCAAAGTACTGTAAACCTTTTCCCACTTTTCATCATCTTTAGGCTTTGCAACCAGAATTTTCTCAGTCTTATTCTTAGGATTTTTTAAAAGTGTAGGTTCTTCTCTCCTACCATACTTCCCAGAAGTTCTTCTATTACTCTCAATATTGATAGCCACCCTAAATTCATCCCTCATAGTCTGAGGGTCCTTATCTCTGAGGAGATATGCCATTTTAGCATCAAAAGCATTGAAATATGTAGTTAAACAAACATTTTCATCAAGCCTCAAAACCTCAAACAACTTATACATTTTTTTCTGAAACCTTAAATTAAACCCTGTCATAGGATCATTTAATGGCTTCTTGATGTTATTAAATTCATTTAACATGAAACTAGCATTAGTTTTATCACCATACTACTCCTTGAAACACTTTTTAAACTCATCCCATGAACCAATACTAGCATTAGGTAGACCTCTATACCAATCCCTCGCATCTTCTACCAGAGATTGTACAAAAAATTTCATTACAACATCTTCATGTTCTACCTCATAATCATTTAGCATATCCATAAAAGCTTTCAAGTGTTCCTCTGCTGTCACAACATTATTGCCAACAAAATTACTCATCTTTTGTCTCAAATCAGCAGGGATGGAATTTGGATAACCGAGAATACCATCAAAGAAAAATTTCCTATACCTTTCCAATTGTATAGGTCATCGTTGAAATAATCCTTCATTCTTTTGAGAATCAACATCAAACCCTAAATTTTGTACCCTAGAACCATCCTGATTTGGATTTACAAGCCTAGTTGCATAAGTCTTCAGGCTAGAACTATTTATGATGGGATTTGGATTAATTTTAGGACCATCCTTTAAGGCATCTTGGTGATTTGATGAGGTTACAGCTTGTGTAGCCTCATCCATGTTTGACATCTTTAGGAAACTTATTTTCCTCTTCATTTCTACATTTGTAGCCTCAATATTTGTTCTCTCCAACTCTTCTTCTAGAGCCTCACTCTCCTTCCTAGCCTTTTCTAAGTAAAACTCTATTTTAAATGACACGTGGTGGGAGATCTTGTTGAGTGAAATGGGAGTCACCTTCTCATTTATTTGAATCCCCTCAACCTTTTGCTTTCCCTTATCCAAGACAAGCTTAAGGTTTGTATTACTTGGTTGAGACTTAACATGATTTGAGGGTTTTGGGTCAGCAGGTTTGGGTTGGACATCAATTTGGCCTATTGGGTTTTCTTTAGACACAGGCTTTGTTTCCTTATTAGAATTTTTTTTACAATCAAACCCTCAACACTTGGTTTAGGTTCTTCTTGGTTTAGGAACTTCATTATTTCCAACTATCTCATCAACCTATCCCTTTCAATCACAACATTCCTCAACTCTATTTCCCTTTCTTTTTCTCTTTCTATCTTGAGCTCAGCTTGATCTTGGATTTCCTACTTCAAGGAATCAATGTCTCCAAAAACATTGTCAGGGTCAGGAAAAGTCACATCAGAACTTGATGTATCATCTAGATGTATTAAATTGACCCCTTCTAGTACATGTTCAGAAAATAAAGGGTTTACATCATTTTCAGCAGGAGGAGAAGGCACATCACTGGTCCATTCTCTATAATGGCTTCGACTTCTACTCTGCCTCTTCTCTTTTCAACATATTTGACACTAACAGGTCCTTTACTATTCCATGTCACATCTTCTTGAACCGGTGTATTAAATAATGAATCAAAAAATCCACAACTGTCTGACACTGAATTTCTAGACACCTCTTCAAGATTCTCAGGGATAGGGTGTAAAGGCTTACTTGTACCTTGGTGTATAGGGTTTTGTGACATGGGAGCAACATTACTAGATTATGGTCTTTTCTTTATCCAGTCCTTCTTCTTCATTTTGGGAGTTCACCTTCCAAATTTTGTTTCGGATGATTCTTCATGAATGACTTGGTGTTCTTCATTTTTTGTACTAGTCCACAAGTTCTTTCCACATATAATAAACCTTTCAAAATAAAACGCACACTCGTGCAGAGACTTTAGAGTCACCACTCAATTTTCTTAGGAATACCAAATACCTAAAGAAACATGGTCAAATATAAAAACCTTTGGAACCTTGTACTAACAACACACAAAAGTTCTTTACAACATAACTCTTAACGCTTATCAAAATAGAAGAAGTGGACAAAACTAACACAAAATTATATGCTCAACCTTCAAATCACAAAAACACTATGAAAAATCTATGCAAAATGGACAACTGACACACTGACAAAAAATATTAAAATTAGTTCCCTAGCAGAGTCACCATTTTGTTGGTTTCTTTTTAAAATGTAACCAGGTTGGTCTTCTAATATATCTATAGAATTTCCAATTCCAATCAAGGGAAGCTCGAAGAACTTGGACCAACTACCCAGGACTTTAAAAAGCCTCCTACACTTTGGGCTCTGCAAGACTCAGGAGGGTGATCCCTTAATGTGTTTACAACCTCTGCACCATTATTATAAACAACATCAACAATAACAAAAAATATCACTTAATAGCTCAAAATGATAGGATAATATCAAATAGAATTGGTTGTTCATTGATACTATCAACTATCTAGAGCCTGAGATAACTACAACACAATCCATAGTATAAGATAGTCATTGATTTGCAATTTGTAGAAAGCTCTAGGCAAAGACAAACAAATAATGAATCATACAGGTAATTACAACTTAGATCAGTCCCATATATCCATTGTAGGAGTCAAATTCATAAGCATCTAAGGGTATATGACAGATTTAACACATAAAATATGAAATCCTTGACGACATTGCATTGTAATCTCATCAATATGTATTCTAACTCAATACTACTTATCAAATCCTTATACATAACATATCCACCTATAATACCATTCAAAAATTTTAATTAATTCCTTGAATTAAAGCTAAAATAGAATCATAAACCCCACAATAGTGAGATGAATGAAACAACCCTTAGTTATCTTATTCAAAGTTCAGATATGCATGTACAATGGAGATACATGAGCTTGAATTTATCATTTCATCTCAAATGCTAGTACTATTATACAACTTTAAATCCCCATGAAATCAAAACCTGTTACAGAATGACTCAAAACCTAAATTGCATTTTTCTCTAAGACCATCAAACTTTAAAATTTGCTCTGTAACTTCACCTAGACTCAACCCAAAATTATCTAACTTGCTAACCCATACTTCTAGCCTTGAAATCCTTCTTATAGAAAATGAAGAAGAAGAAAAAGAATCAGGCCAAAAACTAGAAATGTCACCAGCCCATTAGAACACATGGTGATATTCCAAAAATCGTTGCAACAACAATCACCCTGGAGAATATTCTTGTTCATCATTCCTGCTAAGAAAAGTTGATGCAGCAACAAAAAACCATAAGAATCTCACACCAAGACTGCCACTGAAGCAAGACTGGAAACCATTGTAATTGCAACATCTGATTTACCACATGTTAGTAGCTCATTCCTTTTTTTACTCTTCCTCAGTTAAATATTTAGTTACCCATTTATAGTATTCTTCATCCGTCGGCTAGTAAAAATTAATCACCTCATTTACCTTGGTACTATAAGGTGTGTATTTTACCACTACCTAATTTGCATCTATTTCAAAAGATTCCAAAAATGAGCTGGTATTAATGATTCTATCCATATAGCTCACCAATAAATCATAATATGATTCATCAAAAAATAATTTAATTTGATCATTGATGACCTCACTTGCTTGATCCTACCTTTGTTGGAGTGACCTGAATTTCTCTTGCTCATCAATTATATCAAGTAACAATATGTTACCCCAATCATTAAAATTCCTCACCAATTCCATGATGTTCATACTCAAATCATCTGGTAGGGTCTGAAAACCTTGCAGTTATTTAACTTATACTTGACTAGGCCTTAATAATTGGGGCCAATTACTTGTATCAAACCTTGAGGCCTTATATATCACATCTAAATCACTGGCCCTAGGGATCCAATTTCCAATCAATGGTATCACTACCTCCTAATCCCTATCAATGTTCTTTATTGCATCTAATAATAAAGAATATAAAGAATGTACAGATGGAAATTTATTATGAACCCTCTCATTTAAATGTCTCAAGATACTAGTAACAATCTCCCTTTGCTTTGAAAGAGATCATTCCTCACTTACCTTCAAAGATTCTTGTAATTCATCAATTTTGTGCATAAGCTACTTCTTTGTAGAATCCACAGAGCATTCTATTTCTTCATCAATTTCCTCTAAAGAAGGGGTGGAGGAAGGATTCTGACTGGGAGACCCTCATGTGGAAACAATTGGAGAAGCAAGCGGTACTGGCCCTAATGTGGAAGGTAACATACTAGTCCCCAGAGCACTTGATGTCTCTCCAATCTGTTTATACCTTAACCTTTCCAACTTAGTCTGTAACTCAACATTCTTATGTTGCATCTTGTTGTATTACTCAATCAAAAGGTTCTACTTCTCCATTAGGCTCCTCTTTTCAGCCTCCTCCCTTTCAACAGTCTTTTCATCCAATTTAGCCACATTCATAGTCAAATTATTGGCCTTGGTGGTTGAGTTCTCTGAAGCTCTCTTTATTATTAGTCCTCTTAAATTTGGGTTGATATTACAAACATTTGGCTTTCTCCCTTGTGGGGCCAATTCCAAAATTGCCAAGGTTTCATACTCTTCACTGAAAGTAGAGTCTTGCAGTGCTATCTTGACCTTTTCTTTAGAGTATTGCAAGGGATGGTTGGACTTCAAAATAGCATTAAAGGCTACTGCATCTACAATGTCCCATTCAGGAAGAATCATTAAACCATCCTGACTCACCATTTTTCTTCCTTCCTTAGGAGTGATGCTCTTGAATTCTTCCATTAATTCAACTTTCACTTCCTCATCATTCTCCTGGTCTGACCTATCAGGCCTTAGTTTTGTTCTCTTCTTACATTTATCTTGATATTCTTCAAATTGTATCCTCCCATACCAATTGCAAGAAAACATGAGTCTTTAGAAATGCATTGTCATCTAGAAATTCCTTAAATGCCTCTATTCTTGCATCTTGTACACATTTTCCTTTCATATCCAAATCGGATAAAACCAATTCAATTGGCCTAGGAGGGGAAGGCAAACCAACCTTCATGTCATGATCATTAACAACAATTTCATCCATCAGATCCTCCTGTGGTTGATCAATTATTTGCCTCTTAGGGATTTTCTCAGATGGTGGTGATGAGGGACTATCTTCTAGTGATGATTCTAAATCAATGATTTTAATTGCCCCAGGCACTTTTAATTTTGGACTTGGCTATGAAGGAAATTTCATTATTTGCTTCCCCTTTCTATCCACTTCTTCCTCATCACTACTGTCATCCTTTTTCCTCATGTAAATGGGCCTTTTTCCTATAGGCTGATATGTTGGCCTTGTTACAATTGGTCTGCCACCTTGTTCCTATACACCCATACTCAATTCTAAATTTATCTTTTTGGTCCTCAAGGTTCCCATAATTCTTTGAATTTCTCCATCAAAAACTCAATTTTCTTATGGTATGGACTGAACTCCAACAATGGATCATACTTTAGATCCATTTTGTACACAATATATAAAAGCTTATCATAAGCTATTCATTTCTCCTTGTTCAACTCCTATTTATTTAGGTCAAACTCATTTCTAATCAGGTCCTTAGGAAATTTGAACTCATGCACAAACATCCCAGCCTTTATGCTTTGTCTGAAAAGGGCAAAGAAACCCTCAGGATCATGTTGTTTCTTTGGGCCACACCTTAAATGGTAATCATCAAAGAATTTCCCAAAATGTACCTAGCTTCCTTTTGAAAAGGAAAAATCAGACACCACTATATAATCTAGGAAAAAAGTTTCCTTACCCCTCCCAATGAGGTTGTCCTCATGGATACAACCTATTTACCACATAACTTCTCTAAACCCCACTCTTGGTGGCACATTGTATGATAGTATATGAGGGGCTCCTTGAAAACCATATACCCTTAAAATAGTGTTGAGTAGGTATGGAATAATGTCACCCCAGTTATAGCATACTTTCAGTTCTGGCTTCCTCCCCTTTGGTTTGAGGAAATCGTGCAATTCCTCAGGATCCTGGGTACATTTACCATCAATCTATCCCTCAATTTGGAAGCACAGAAATTAGAAAATTGCACATAACTGGTGCTTTGCTTATTGCAAGATAAATTTGCAGTCCATAACTATACTGACAATCTTTCTCCATGAATCGGTTGCCTCAGTTACATCTTCTCAGAGAAAAATTCAATATTCTTGGATAGGAACATATACATCAACATAGAATACAAAAATAATTGTGTGTCGGTATCTTTTTTCAACTTTGACAGCCCTTCATGTATCCTCTTAGCCAAGAAAGGATCAAAGTCATAAGTCACAGAGAAGTTAGGGTGTTGTATTTACACCCCCATGAACATGTATGCAATGGGCATCACTGTACCAGGATTGAAACCCAAGATCTTTAATAATGAATAAAAAGTGGCCAAGAAATGATTTGCAAAAAAAATTAATATGAAAGGTTCTTGGTCATTGGGGCTAATGTAAAGTCTCGAACCTCCTGCCCTATCCAGATGAGGTGGATGCAACTTAGCCCTGAAAAGAGACTTCCACTTTGCATATTCCTGTTTCATTTCCTCAAGATTAATAGGAACCAAATATTCATTTGATTCACTCAAGTTAAAATCTGTTGAACTTCATCTTTGTTAATGCTTAACAAAACCCTTCCATCATTATCCCTGATTACTCGTGTGATAGGGTCATATCTTGCGGCCACTACTCTAAGAAAGTCTTTATCAGGGAACACATTTGGCACCACCAGCTTCCCCAAATCATACATCTAGCTGTTTGAAAAGGGGTGAGGAAAATTCCTCTGTCCATACCACAATTTGAACATTTCCAATCCTGTGAGAGGAACCCTAGCATTGGCTATGTTGGAGCAATTATATACTAAGCCTTCCTCCTAGATTTTTCCTCGTATTAGAACTAGTCCCTTCTTTCTATCATTCGTTGACAAGGGAAATTGATCCATGAAATCATCATATAGGTTTCTTCTTAAATAGTCAATTTGGCTAGAATGTTGCTTTGGCAGTTCCATCTTTGAAAAACTAGGGCCTCTTTATAACTTCAAACTTTAAACAGCTAGGACTAACTAGGGATATGAAATTATAGAACAACACACTGCAATTTCTCATAATTTAAATAAACTATAGCCCTAATGTTTATCAACAATCCCTATAATAAGTACAACAATTATTTTCCCAAATTCATGTGTAGAATAACCAGGAAACATAGAAATTGACTCACGACTTTGTGCTTGTAGAAATTCAAAATTTTGGCTGAAAAGACTCGTAATTTCTCTTTCGGCTCTAAGACTTCCTCACAAAATACTTGAATGCCTTGTGTTACAAATAAAGTAGGAAAATTGATTTTATTTCGATCGAATCATGCCAACAAGTGTCTCATCTACCATTAAAGCTCACTCATGCGCTGCACAAATGACTCCATCCGTATTGGATGCAGATTTAAATTTGAGTTGTTGATCTTTCAATTAGATCAAATGAATGAACAACCAGCTTCCAAAAAAAATGAGACAATCGCCAACATGGAAAATAGAGGGCCCACCATACCATACGCTACCAAGGAAATCCATTTGGCAGTCGCCCATGATATCACAATCAGTAAAGACCTTGCAACTTATGATCATGTGATGGTGGGCAACTGTAGATCTTGAGCATCACCGATCTTGTTCCTTCAACATAGTTGCTAGCCTTATTATTAACCATCGAGCAGCTTTCCTGCCAAGATTATAACATACCCAATTATTTAAAACATGTGCATCTTAAGAATACCTTAGTGATCCATCATCTAATGCATTAAGGCCAGATTAATTCACCAAGGTTTTTTTCTTCTTTAGATGATACATGTGGCGCTTTCCCATGATATCGTGATCAATAAAAACCTTGTAATTCTCGATCACATGATGGCAGGAAACCGTTGAGATCTGACAATATTTGATCGACAGTCAATGAAACATTATCCCTTTCAACCTCACTAGATAGGACACATGGTACCCACCTGTTATATCGCAATCAACCAAAGCAATGTGGTGGGGTCATCATGGGATGGCGAGGAGCGATTGAGATCAAATGTCATTTGATCAATAGTCACACGAATTTTATCCCTTTGCAAAATAAAACATTTATTAAAAGGACAAGGGGACATCACTAGGTGGATGGTAAACAATGACATAAGTTATTTTTTAAATGATGAAACACAGGGCCAACCAAGACTTAGGAAAAATGAAATCCCATGGAAGAAAGAAAATATTAAGGCCAAAGGGACCAAGCCTAGATGAAATGATAGGACATAAGTAATTTTAAAACCCTTCAAAAAGGTAATAGCGAAAAAGATCCCAACTAAGGTGTAAAATAAACACAAGGGTTTTACATGAAAATAAAGCTAAAACCCCCAACCCTAGGAAAATTCTGAGACCATGAAAGACCAATAACATAAGGCAGGGTAGGAATGGAACACAAGGAGCAGAAATTTGAAGTTCCATCAAGACATTCTTGAAAGATTCATTAAATTGCAATTTAGAGTAGCTTCTTTTCTTTGAATCTTTAATATAATTTGTTTCATTAAGGTTTGTGTTGATACTAACTTTCCACATTTCACACACACAACAACAATGAGGAACATGTTAGCCATAGCTTTGACCAAACCATTAAATTACCGATTGGTGTGAATGGAGGTGTTTTTCTAACCACCCTAACCATAATAAAATGATAATATTTTTTTATAAGATTTTAGATATAAGTAGAGGACACATGTCCCGATGTGATGCATATTTTTTTGTAATTTTTTTCCAAGTAAATAATTAATTATGATTTTTTTATTACAACTTTTAGAAAATATAAAAACTTGTATGTTTGGCCACCTTAACTTGGTCAAAACTTCATGAAATTGAATTTTTTATTTTTTTTTAATCCTATAATATGCGAAGCATAGAATGTGACACATGTTTTGGATTCAAAAAATGTGATATTGTTTGAAAGCTATAGATGTTTTTCAATCAACCTATCAATTAACACTTTAGTCATAATTTGAATAGAAAATGAATAATAATTACTTATTAAATTCAAAGTAAAACATAATTTATATTGGTGGAAAGCTAAGAATCTCCTTTAAAAACCCTTTTTGTTTCATCAATTTTGGGTTAAAAAATTCATCGGCCACATACCCATCATATTGCCACTTTTTGGCCCATCATGATCCTGCACATACCCAACACACATACTTGTTCTTCTCCTGATACCTCTCATATTAGTGATGAAGGTATCTTGGTGAAGGAAGTTGCAAGCCTTAAGGGTCATGATTTTCCATCTCCTCATTCCCCTTTCAAAGATGTTAGACAAGAACCCGAGATCATAGACACATTTCTAAATATCACCTTACCTAGTCTCCATAACCATGACACTCAAACTTCTCCATCTCCTAATATCCCTCCTTGATATAAAGAGGATAGGTTGGTGTGAGAAGAAATCCCTATTAAGAATCATGAAACCCTTGATCCTCCCTTCCCTAATGCTCCAACCATTTGGGATAATCTATTTGAAAACCATAGTGGTCCTTCTCTTGATGCCTCCCCCACTTGTGATGAAGCTACTTTACAAACTTCAAACTTGGATGAACATATTACAAGCTCTCCTACTAGGGTAGATAACATGAAACAAGAGAATGAGACTTTAAAGAAAATGGACACTCAACTATCACCTTCTCCTAATCATCCCCCTCTTGATAATCCCATCATTGATCATTCCCCTATTGGTGATGACGTTTTTGTGGAAGAACCAATCATTAATTGTCATGAACATGTGGTTTTTTGTTCTAATAAATCTACTTCTAGGGAAAATATTATGATCCGAGACCAAGATAACATTGACAATAATAATATTGTTCCCTTACATGAAAATGAAAAGCCCCTGTTAGACTCTCATTCTCCAAGGAATGTTAATATTATTCAACCTCAACTTATCCTTTACCCACTGTCACATAAACCTTCACCTCCACCTAAACCTAAGTTTAATTTTTACCCACCTCAAACTAATATGTCATAGAAACCAAGTCATAATATCATTTCTCATACATATAACACTAGAAATAATCTGCAACTGCAAGAACCCACACCAACAACATTACCTTTTCCAAATCCCATTTTTCCTAGAGATCCTTGATCAAATGCACACATTCTGGAGTGCAATCTTGTTGAACAACTAAAGAGTACTCCTGCAAGATATCCTTATGGGATCTTATTCAAGAACCCCCTCACTATGACAACATGATCCAAGCAACCTTGCAACGAGTTCTTGTCCCTTCTAATGCGCAACCAACTGACATAGCAACCATGATCCAAGGACTAAATGTTGATATTGTTTTCCACTAAAGTGAAGTCTGCCCTTTGGAAGTGCAAAAACAAAATGAAGCTTTTATAATCATTTCTGAATACAATCGGATAGGGATAAATTGAACCCTTATTGACAATGGCTTAGCCCTTAGTGTGTGTATTGTAAACCTTTTGGATAGGATTCATGTGGATAAGTCAAAAATTCATCAAAAATCTTTATCTATTAAGGGATTCAACAATGTCAAAAAGACACTGATTGGTGTGATCACTTTACCTATTATAGTTCGAGAAGTCACATTGAACACACTGATCTAGGTTATTCCTCATGATTTTTCATATAACCTTCTTCTAGGCAGATTGTGGATTTAGGCAATGAATGGTGTGCCTTCCACTCTTCATCAAAAAATGAAATATGTCTACAACAACAAAGTGTGCATACTCGATGTTGATCATGAGCCTTATAGTGTCTTGCAACTTAAGAAAAACAAAGAGAACCCCTTGAACACATTGACACCCACCACACAAGTGGAAACCACACAACAAAAAGAAAAACAACATATTGAACAAGTCACGATGCTATCAAAAGATGATTGGGGTTCCTTGGATTTCAAACATGAATTCAAGGGAGAGTAAAAAATCATCCAAAAAGATTCAAATAAGGGAAAAGAAAAAATGATAATGACAACAAAAAATTTAGATGACCTTTCGAAAGCATCTGCCACAACCACTTTAGACAAAGAAGAAAACTACACAACAACGTTTGATGAACACAACAACGAACAACCACCCAAATCAAAGGAAATGAAAAAGATTTATGGAAAACGTTATGAACTTATGAAACAACTTGGCTATAGTGGAAAAGGATGTGATGCAAGATAGTAAGGTATTCGTGTCCCCATCAATCCTAGCATGCAAGGAACAACTCATGGTCTTGGTTATTTTCCTTTGACCGAAGTAATTAAGCCTTCCCTCAACATCAATGCTCTCACACAACATTCTTCTAATCCAACCTTAACTATAAAGCATCCTGAACTGATAGACACTAGTGGTCTTGATTGTTCTCCTTTACAAATCATCCAACAAATAAATACACCTATGTTTAATTTCAATGTCATCTCACAAGACACCAATGATTTGCATTCAATACATTTTCCCTCCTCTTCTAAAGGAGAGAACAAAATCTCACAATTTAAAGTCTTGTGAAGATATGACAAACCATATATACTAAGCAAGATGCTTCTTTCAAGCAAACCATAGACCACCTTCTACCATTGATCAAGAAGGAATATTGTCAAGACTCCTCCAAGATCACTTGATCACCCTTCCTCCAAGAACTTGAAAGAAATTTTATTACAAAACTTCATTCTACACCTATCATAGAGTTCATGGCCATTCCACAAATGAATGTAAGGCTTTGAGTTGTAAAATCCAACATTTTTAGGAGTTTGGTATTCTTCCTTATATGGGGGCATCTAATTCCTCTAGTTGATACCTATTTTCACTCTAGCATGCATTTCATCCATCATTTCAGCTCACCCTTATCCTGCACTAAGTGGGGGTAAGGGGTTTAGTAGCCTTGTACTCATATGTCACTTGTCCTTGACTCTTTTGGCTAGTCGTTAACTTTTCATAAACATATAAGAGCAAGCTTGGGATGTGGACAACATGCCTTAAGTTGGATCGCATGTGACATACTTCCTTTTTCATGATGTAGCTTCTCAAAAACATGACTTGGCATAGGGCTTTTTGAGTAAGCTCTCATGTACTCTTCCTCTACTTTAAAGCAATTTATTATAGTACTGGTGTTCGCAACCACTTTAAAGTGGGGCCATACATAACCACTCACATTTTATTATGTGATTTATTTCTCCTTGAGATGCACCCTTTTCTTTGTGGAGTCATTGGGATTGATTCCCTCAAAGAACGTGATACTTATTTTGACACATCCTCTCTTGGAAACATTAAGCACGATGTTCCCTAAGATGACACCTTTCACAAACTAAGAAAAATCCCTTTGAACATTCCTTACACTACCTTGCATTAGCAATGTCTATGAGTGTCAAGCATACAAAGTTTTGCTTACTTCATAGAGTTTGAAAATTATTTTCCTTTGTGATTCCTTATTATAGTTATCAGGAGGTATAACTTTGGTATGGTTGAGCAGGAAGCCCATTCTGAGGCATGACTTTCCCCATAGCCCCCTATGTGTTTGTGAATACATACCAACTAGTGTATGTTTCTCACTTTTTGGGCCTTCTCACCTGATAGATAGCCATGAAATCTGTCACCCAAGAGTGAGTATGCATTCTCTTTTTCTTACAAACAACCTAGATCTGATCTACAACTAGCTGGACAAATGATCAAATCTTGATCCACCTTTTCATTTTCATCTTTTTCCTAGTTTTTTCCATTGCATTATTATGTATCTTGATGGTTTGAATTAGGATCTTGGACCCTTGGGGCTTGACTGCCTTCTTGATCTTTGTCATTCTTCTTCATCTGCATCTATATTTGAATCTCTCTTGAATGTCTACTTTAGTGTGAGTTTGAAGCAAGTTCATCCTCTCACTAAAGTGGGGGATAAATGTACCATGGAAAAACTAAAACTTTCTTGATTTGGGAATAATTTATGACAAATTGGACTTAATGAGGCCTTGATTTAGTGTTGTGAGGCATTTTATGCATCCACACTTGGTCTTAGACCCTTGCAAATTAAATAAAATGCATTTATTGATGTCTTCTAAAGGTGTTGTAAAGTGTTGTCAAGGACTTTCAGACCTCTCTAGAATTAATAAACATTTTCTCCCTTAATTCAACATTATAAAATATATTTAATTGCATCTTCACATCAATCTAGAAGGCTTGTAAAATAAAATTAATGTTAATCTAGTGTTGTAATGTGTTTTACACATTTACATTGGTTCTTGTTCCTTTCTAGGCTTAGTGAACCTCATTTTAGTGTTGTAAAGTGTATTTAATCACACATTCACATTCAACTCTGTGTACCAAGCCCTAATTGGCCTTTAAATCATAATTAATAGGCCTCTATTACCCCATATTGTGCATCTTGATGCAATATTTGATGAAATACCCTAGAACAAAGTCATCATATAAAATTTATTTCCTTACTTTCTAGCATCATACCTGATGGGCCCCTTTGGGACTAATTCACCATCTTTGGAAAATCAGTCCCTACTAGGTGGGACTAATTTACCCAAGTGGTGAATGAGTCCTATTTGGACCATTTTTTACTTTTGGGCAGGAAATTTTGGAATTTAAGTTTTTTTTTTCTTCATGTCGACCTTAGGGATCCAATTAATAGGTAAATAAAGTGAATTTCCTATAAAATCAAGTCTCTAAATCCTAATTTGCATCCATTAACTCATTTTCACAATTCATTCATCATTCATCTTCTCTTTCAAGTCAAGCAAGTTAGGGTTTCATCATTGCAAGTCATCAAGATAGCTTCCAAAGACATTCAAGGGAAAAATATTCCTCCATTGCTACAAAAATTCAAGATCAAACATTATGGAAAGGTATTGATTTCATTTTTTCATGCTTCATTACATTTAGATTTCATGATTTTGGTTGAATTACCTACAAAGGGGTTTGACCAAGTCAAACCCCCATGCCCTAACATTCAACATTTCTCTTTCTCTTCTTGTATGTTTTCAGATTTTCACATCTTGGAGCCTTAGAAATAATTGAAGATTGCATTTAAAAATATTTCAAGTCATCTCTTCATTGGATAAAGCAAAATATCAACGAAAAGTCACTTTTAGGCCTGAATTTGACAGTTTCAGAACCAGACACCTAGAGAAGTAGAAAGTGCAGAACAAAGGCTCATGTTTCCACATTTCAATCTTTAGAAATAAAAAAGTGGACTCATTTTCAATGGGTGGTGAATGAGTCCCACTTCCAGGCCTAATTTTGGTTTTTTGCATTTTTGGATACTCATTTGTTTGAAATGGGCTCTAGAAAATTTTTCCAGAAACTAGGATTGATTCGCCCAAAATGGTAACTGAGTCCCACCAAGCCTAAAAATTAGCATCAACAGCATTCTGAAAGTCATTTCTAGTCTCCATCAATATCTTAGGTGCACAGTTTCAGTTTCATCCATTTTTGTTACAATTTGCATTCATTTCTAGGTGTTTTCTATATACCACATTGTATTTTCAAACAATCTACATTTCATTGGTTTTCCATTTATAATCAATCCTTTTTATCAGTTAGTTGTATTTATATCATTGAATTTAGTCATAATTTCATCATACATACCTTAGTTTGAGTGAACCACCTAGATTTTTGGTGTGGGGTCTATCTCTTTCCATTAGGTGAAAGACCCTAATTGAGAAAAATATAGGCATAACATTTCAAACCTCATAAAATATGTGGTTCAAGGATTTATTTATAGCTTTTCAATCTTGAGCTTTGAGAATCTAGGAGTGTAGACATAGTAGAAAAAAACCAAGAAACAAAATTTTAGGAGATGTAGCTAGGACCCATTCACCATAGGGTGAATGAGTCCTTAGATAACCTTAAAAAAGCACTTTTTGCAAAAGGAAAACAACATTTATCCCTTCTAGATCCTCTCTAAAGTCTATTGGTTTCATCAATTTTATGTTTAAGCTTCTAAATTCACTTTAAAGATCACAATTTTGAGTTTATTTGGTATTTTTAATCTTTCTCCCAAAAGTGCTATTTACCCTAGACCGACACCCTTGCATAAAATGGAATTTTTCATATTCACACTTTGAATTGATTCACCTTGAGGTTGATATTCATTTCATTGTGTGGATATCATTTCCTAATGAAAATAGAAGAATATGACCCCTTTTCCCTCTTTGGATTCACTTTCCCAGGGAAAGTCCGCTAACCTATTTTTCTATGTTTCAGTGTGAATGATGTTTTATTTTGCAAAAGGGTTTTTGGCTAAGTGTCTATACTAGCAGCTTCAACACACAATTTTGTCCAGTATAATTGTTCACATTTGTTCAACCTACTAGATCTAATTAATATGTAGTTCTAGCATAGTGTTGATGGATGTCACTGGCATCTTATTTTGAAATTTTAGTTGTTTTGAATAAGTGGTTCCAAATTTGCAAGTAACAGAAGATCAAAAATTTTGGTTTACATAGTTTTCTATGTATTGGCTATTACATAACTAGTCTGCATTCCTCCATAGATTTGAGGTAGTCACTATGGTTTGGAAAAAATGTCTATAGGTGTCAGTACATTATATTTTGTATTTGGTGTGACATTTTGTGGTCCACATATCCTATGGTGATGATCAATTGGACTATTTTACATTTTAGTTCTATGCTTGGCCAACTTAAGGAATGTAAAGATTTATTAAGATTAAATACACATTGTGAATGGAAAATGGATTTGTTATAGGTCCATGCCAACCTATATTTCTTGTGTTCTTGGTGTGAAGGAAATTTTGGTTTGAATTGGGTATCGAAAAGGAACACTTTATATAATTTAAGTCTACATATAATTAGGCTGACGTAATTTATGTTTGTGATGGAGTTTAATATATATACAAGGTTAATTTATGTTGAGAAAGATGATAATTTAATGTATACATGATCTGAATGCAAGAAGTAACACAAAGTTTTGCAGAATTGTGCAAATAAGTTGAGTATTAAGAAACATTGTGTGAATAGAAATTAGATTAGAGACTTGTAATCTAAGTTGATCAGAGTGTGTTAGGAGCTTCAAAGGAACTCAATCCAACATATGATTAGGTACAATTTTCTTAGTTCAAATTTTGGATGTGAAGGCACCTCTTTGTATCTTTTTGTTTCATTGTCAACAGTGAGTTCACTTGGACAGTGAGTCCTCCTGGTAGTGAGCCTTTCTATAATATATTATAACTCATTATAACATATTATGAACTTTAATCATCACAATTATTTTTCCCACCTTGGGTTTACCACATAAAAAGCCTTGGTGTTCATATGTTGTGTGTGTTATGGATTTTTTATGCTTTCGTTCATTATAATTATTAATTATGCTTTGAAAATTTGGGTGGTTAGTAATTGGATGGTTTATGTGGACACCAAAAAAGTAACCCTTTTACTTTTTTTGTCTCTTTTGGGTCCTCCTTGTGAATTTGGATTAATTGTGACTTTATTTAATGTTGTGATGTGGATAACACATTAACATTAGGACTCGAGTCCTAGTGAACTAAAATAATTCAAGTGATACCTTACTTAAGTGTTGTAAACTATTGTAGTTCACACTTTCACACTTTTCTAGGGTCTTATTACTATAGTTCACTTAAACAACCTCTTTTTATCCCCTACCAAGCTTTATTTCAAAGTGTTGTAAAGTGTTGTAACAAACTTTCATTCTTTTCAAGGCTTTTCATAAATAATTTGACCCTTTCTTATGCCTTAATTGGCCTCATTTTATGCTTATAGGCCTTACTTTAATGTATTTTTGAAAATAATCCTGATAAACATCATTTAATACACTTAATTTTTGAGACCCACTTAGAATTCCTAAGTGAGACCCGTTCACCACTAGGGGCGAATGAGTCCCCTTTGGCTCAAAAATTTAAATAATTTCAAATTTCTAGTGGGTTATTATTTTCTAAGACCTAAGGTTGGCCTGTGATGTGGCATTTTTGGGAAATATTACATAATTGTGTATAGATATAGGGTTTTTCCTCTCCGTAACTTTCCTAATTTTTTAATCAAGCAATCAAGTGATATAACATTCAAGCATTTTGTTTACAAGAGCATTCAAGCACTTTGTAGCCATTACTTGCATATCTTAAGATTTCAACTTCAAGAAATTGGTGAGTTTTAGCATTGCATGTTATTCATTCATCATTATTTTTTTCATTTCATTTCATTTTTAAGGGTTTAATTACCATACCAGGGTTTGACCAAGGAAAACCCCTATTCACTAACCCTCAACCATTTTCCCCCTTCTTTTCTTGTGTTTTGCAAGTCTACTATGTAGATTTGTCAAAGAGAAAGGTTGGAAAAGTTTTCAAGACTTTTTCAAAGTCATTCAAATTTTTCGAAGCCTTATAAGAAGCTTGGAGAACACCCATAGGTTAAATTCTATAGTTTTGCATATGAAAACCTATCAAGATCAGAAGTGTAGACTGAGAGCTACAAATTTTGCCTTTGATTTTCCTGAAATCTGGAAGTGGACTAAGTTGCCCAACTTGGTGTATGAGTCCTACTGCTAGGCCCAAAACATAGATTTTGTAGTTTTGAGTACCTAGTTGCTGAAACTTGTCCCAGTAGAATCTTCCTAAAACAGGACTAAGTCACCCAGCTTGGCGTATGAGTCCTAGTTCACTTCAATAGTGACTTCTACAAGATTCTAGAGTTTCTCTCCATCACTTTCTAGTTTCCAGGTGCACATCTTTAATTTCATATTTTTTTGTTATCGTTTGCTTGCATTTCTAGGTCATTTTTCATATCATAGTGTATTTTCAAACATCTTACATTTTTTTTTTGCGTTAGTATTCAATCTTCTATATCAATTTCTAGCCTTAAGAAGAATCTCCTTTTATAGATTTCAAATTCTTTTGGATTGGAATCTCAACGATTTGTTCATGAGTGTGAACTTTGTGAAATCAAATTCCTCTTCCTTCATTCCCCTCTTTAGTGTTGATAAAGGAAGTTGTGCATTACATTTCCATAGTCCACATTTTGGTGAACCTGACTTTTGAACATCATATTTTTGATGTAGACTGCATTTACATCATAGGAATAGCTTACATTAGCAGTGCATTGCATTTTGCATTATTTAATTTGCATTCTAGGGATTTCAAATTTGCATTAGTGAAAATCTCATATAGCTTGCATTTTTGTATTTCATTCCATTAAAAATCAATAAAATTCTATATTTTCATATTATACCTGCATCATAAACCATAAAAAACATAAAAACCATTTGAAAAATTATTAATTTTTTTTTTTAAATCACTACTTGGACTCATTTGCCACCCTGGGCGACTTAGTCCCGTTGCATATTCTCCACTTCATTTTTTGTCATTTCCCAGTCACTCTCTGCATTTATGTTTTATGTTGTTACCTTTTTGTTTCTATTTCTAGATTTAATACTTCATTCAATTTATTTCCTTTACTTTACTTTCATTCATTTGCATCATGGATGTGTGTTTTAATAAGATTTGGATGTCATTAAAATCCTTAGTTGACATGTCAAGTTGTACCTTTGGAACTAATCCTAATGACATTAAACTTACTCATGCTCCTTTAACTTCTCATGAATGTCCTCCTCGTGATGTTGACATCATTGGAGAAGATGATGATATCATGCACAAGTTCCTAAACAATTTCCTTGACAACCTTGAAGCTAATGCATCCTTTTATCCATCCATGAAACAACAAGACCTTCCTACGGTACCACCTCCAGAAAATTTTGGTTATTTAATACATCTTGAAACAAAATTTGAACCTACATTCCCTATACAAAGTGAACCTCATTCTTCAAGACAAACAAACAATCAACCATCTTATGATAACAAAGTCACAAACACTCCAATAAACCTTGAAGAAACATATGGCAACGGTTTCACAATCTGTAGCAAACAAGGATGTGACACAACAACTGAACATGGAATTCATCAACTCTTAGAGAAATTACCAATTGATGAAAAATACCAAGGGAATAGGATATCAAGATCCCACTTATAAAAACAAGCCTCCTAGAGAATATCTGAGGCTTCATGATGATAGCACAAGGATCTTTAATTCCCCTCCCAATCTGAATATCCTCATTCCTACAGAGCAACCCTTGATTGATAACAATGACAAGGATGAGAGGATCACTTTGGGTCCTCATCCTTCAATTCGAGAGAAAGGTGAATCTAGCAAACACAAGAGGCCTTACAAGTTACAAAAACTAAATTTTCCTCTCCATCCACCACCTGAAAATGAAAGGAAATTTCAAATATTTTTAAACAAGGAACTCATACTATTACCACCTATGAATAGCTTGGTGATATATCATAAGGATGTAAAATTTCCACATTGTGCATATGATCATGTTCTTGGACATAATAGTGATGAGTGTCATACATTGAAAGAAATATTGAGCAAGTATCATTTCAATGGCAATAATTTCTATATAGTGATCCCATAGAATACTCTCCTACTCCTTGTCATGTCATAGTTGTAAAACATTCCTTTCTCACTATTACATGACCTTTCCCATCACCTATCTCGGCTCATTATTTCCTTACAACTAGTGGGGGCAAGACGTTGATAACCTTGTCCTAGTAATGTATTTTTCATTGTCCCTTAACTATGTTATTCACCTTTCGCTTATAAAGACTGAGATTGGGAGGAAAATGACTTGCTCGATGGTTGACTCGCATTTTCCTTACTATACTTTTGGCATTTTCTTTTCTTTGTCTTTCTTTTTCTTTTGTGTGTTTGTATGTGCATAATGTGATCCCCTATGATGTTCTAATTTATGTTCTCTCTCTTTGTGACATTCCTCTATTTGTACCTTCATTCTTCTCTATGTCATGCATTACTTTCTCCTTTTTGTTTTTTGTCTTTTTCTTGTGTTTTCCTTTTTGGGATAAAGCAAGGCATTGAGACATTCATGTCTCTTTCATGTTGACCCAAAAGGATTTCATTTTTTTCCTTTTCTTTTTTATTTCTCTTGTGTTTTCCTTTTGGGGATGATGCAATTCATTGAGACATTCATGTCTCTTTCATGTTGAACGAAAAGGATTTCTTTTTCTTTTCCGTTTATTTTGTCCTTTTCTTGTGTTTTCCTTTTGGGGATGATTCAAGGCATTGAGACATTCATGTCTCCTTCGTGTTGACCCAAAAGCTTTTCCTTTTCTTTTTCCTTGTATTTTTCATTTGCCTTGTGTTTTCCTTTTGGGGATGACACAAAGCGTGGAGGCACCCTATGTCTCCTTCATGTTGACCCAAAATATTTTTCTTTGTTTTTCCTCTCTTTGTGTCATTCTTCTAATTATTTATATTTGGGGGATGATAACATTTCCAAGCTCTCTAACAAACATTGTAGCAAGGAACATATTGACCCCAAATCCATAGATCCCTTATGTGTTTGGTGTTTTCATTTTGGGAGAAACCCTTTTCTTTTCCTTTTCCTTTCCGTCACATGACACAACTTTACTTGGAAACATATGACTTGGCATAAGGGCTTTCCAACTTGGCTCTCAATTCTTCTTTGTTATTTTCATTTTTTATTTTTCTACTTTAAAGAAATTGCTCACAATATGGTGTGTAGCAGTTCCTTTAAAGTTGGGACATACATTGGCATTATTCATTTGAATTTTCCTTTTCTTGGCTCTTAGTGTAGCCTTCTTAATTTATACGTTGTGTTTTGTCACTTTGTGGATATCATTGGGTGTGATGTCCTTCATGAGCATGATCTATCTTAGCATATTACATTTCTATTGCTAGCTTGATGCAATGCACTACAGCCCCTAAGTTGTGAATTTTCTATTCTTTGATTGGTCCTCTCTTGGAGACATTAGACACAATGTTCCCTAAATTAAAGACCTTGCATGAACTAAGAAAAACTCCTTTGAATATTCTTTGCATGTTTCACTTTGCATTTGTTGTATGACTACCTTGCATAACACAACTTGCATGCCAATGGATCCATCACATTTGTTCATGAGCTCCAAGCATATGAATTTTTTCTTGTCACGTTAAGTTTGAAAAGTCATTTTTTATTTTGTGGCACCTTATTAAAGTTATCAAGAGGTATAAATTTGGTATGGTAGAGCAGGAAGCCCATTCTAAGGCATGACTTTCCCCATAGCCACCTGTGTGTGTGTGAGTGCATACTAGTCATGAGTATGTTTCTCACCTTTCAGGCCTTCTCACCTAGCGGACAACCATGAGTTCCATCACTTTAGATTGAGTATGCATTTTCTGGACAAACAACCTAGACCTGATCCACATTGTGTTAGAAAAATGGTTGAAGCTTGATCTTATTCATTCTTTTTTTTTCTTTTTTCTCTCATTCATCTTTGGTGTTGTGTGCTTGTGCCTTTTCATTGTTCTTGATATCATGCATGCTCCCTTTACACTTATGTTGGTTTGTCATGAAATCTTGATCCTTTGGGCTTGACCACCCCTCTTGATCATTGTTGTCCCATCTTGCTAGCATTGGTTCAAGGGAATCCCTCTTGATTGTGCGTTGGTCTACTTTAGTAAGAGTTTGAAGTAGGTTCATCCTCTCACTAAAGTGGGGGCTAAATGTGGACACTAAAAAAGTAACCCTTCTACTTATTTTGTCTTGTTTCAGTCTTCCTTGTGACTTTGGTTTAATTGTGAATTGATTTAATGTTATGATGTAGATAGCACATTCACATTAGGTCTTGGGTCCTAGTGAACTAAAAGAATTAAAGTGGTAACTTACTTAAGTGTTGTAAACTATTGTAACACACTTTCACACTTTTCTAGGGTATTATTAATATATTTCACTTAGAGAACCTCTTTTTATCACCTACCAAACTTTATTTCAAAGTGTGGTAAAGTGTTGTAATAAACTTTCACAATTTTTTAGTCTTTTCATCAATAATTTGACCCTTTCTTATGCCTTAATTGGCCCCATTTTACACTTACAGGACTTACTTAAGTGTCTTTTTTAAAATAATCTTGATAAACATCATTCAATACACTTAATTTTAGAAACCCACTTAAAATTTCTAAGTGGGACCCATTCACCACTAGCAATGAATGAGTCCCCTTTAGCTAAAAAATCAAAATAATTTCAAATTTCTTGTGGGTTATTATTTTCTAAGGCCTAAGTTCGGAATGTGATGTGGTATTTTTTGGGAAAAATTGCATAATTGTGTATAAATTTAGGGTTTTTCCTCTCCCTAACTTTCCTAATTTTCTAATCAAGCAATCAAGTGATATAGCATTCAAGCATTTTATTTACAAGAGCATTCAAACACTTTGGAGCCATTACTTGCATATCTTCAAATTTCTACTTCAAGGGTTTGGTGAGTTATAGCATTTCATGTTGTTCATTCATCATTCTCTTTTCATTTCATTTCATTTTCAAGGGTTTAATTACCAAACTAGTGTTTGACCAAGGGAAACCCCTATTAACTAACCCTCAACCTTTTTTTCCCCTCTTTGCATGTGTTTTGCAGATCTAGTGTGAAGATTTGTAAAAGAGAAAGGTTGGAAAAGTTTTCAACAATTTTTAAAATTCATTCAAAGTTGTCAAATCCCTAAAAGAAGCTTGGAGAACACCCACAAGTCAAATTCTACAGTTTTAGATCCAAAAACCTATCAAGAGTAGAAGTGTAGACCAGGAGCGATAGATTTTTCCTTTGATTTTCCTAAAATATAGAACTAGAGTAAGTCACCCAACTTGGCATATGAGTAACAATACTAGGCCCAAAATAGAAATTTTGTAGTTCTAAGTACCCAATTGTTTGAAACTTGTTATGGCAGAATCTTCCCGAAATAGGACTAAGTCACCCAGCTTGGCATATGAGTCCCATTTGGCTTGAATAGTGAATTCTATGGGATTTCAGAGTTTGTATCCATCACTTCCTAGTTTCCAAGTGTACACCTTTAGTTTCATAAGTTTTTGTTATAGTTTCCTTGCATTTCTAGGTTATTTTGCATATCACAACGTGTTTTCAAACATCTTGCATTTTCTTAGTTTTGCATTAGTATTCAATCTTCTTTATGAATTTATAGACTTAAGAACAATATCCTCTAAAATATTTCAATCTCTTTTGCATTGGAATCTCAAGGATTTGTTCTTGAGTGTGAACTTTTTAAAATCAGACTGCTCTTCCTTCATTCCCCTCTTTTTTGTGGATAAAGGAAGTTGTGCATTCCATTTCCATAGTCCATAGTTTAATATTATACTGATTCACCCCCCACCCTCTTAGTATTCTATTTTTTCAATATGGTATGCATTCAATAATTTGAAATAGAAGAGTTGAATTAGTTACATGTTTGAACTATGGGAGTAGAGCCCATTTTGAAAGAGTCTGCAAAAATTTTAAGCCTAAGAAGGAAAAGGGAAATGAAATAAAGGAGAGTCAATAACTGGCATCATGAGTGGTGAGGTCAAAGTTGAAAATCCCCTTGAAATCAAAGGAAGAACACTCTTCCAACATATTGGCATCCTCAAAGGTGTATGATCATTGCCAATGTGGAATTATTGCGGCTCTAAAAACACCAATGGAGTTGCAGGAATTGCTAAAAAATGATCAAGACATTATTGATTGAAGATGCATAGGTTAGTCTGTCACGAGGACAATTCTCTTTATTCCTAAGATTGGTAAGTGCTTAGGAAGGAAGACTTACATAATAGGCAAAAGGTAGAGGAGGCCATGGAAAATGGGTTAAATAGTATTAAAAATACATTTTGAGTTCCAAGGGGGGTAGTACCTCCCTAGAGAGCCATGAAAAACTTAACAAAAAATTTTAGGGGCTTGAATGCAGCTAGCAAGTGGCATGTGAGATAGCACCATTTGGATATGTTATTGGTCAACATAGTGCTACTATAGGAGATAAAGCTAAGCAATTTGAAAGCATCATGATTTCTTCATCATTGTCGAAACTTGAAGGGAGATTTTGGAGACCTGATTGGCTCTACAGGAGGGCTAGAGATTGAAACATTAAAGAAATAGGGTTCCACCTTTTAGGAGATAGAACTAGGTATAAGGTCCTATTTCACTCTAGTTCATTAAAGGAAACCAAGATCCCTCAACTAAGTGACTCAATTCAGGGAAGGGTATATATGAGAGTTTTCTTGGGTGTTATTAAAGATAAAATAGGGTTCACCACTAAGAAAAGGCTTAGAAAGAAGGAAATTTAGATGATATAAAAATCTAACAAGATCTAACCTAGAATATGAAACTTCAAATCAAAATTAATGAATTGAGACTGAACAAAGGTGTACTTGGAAAACTGAAGATGCTTGAAACAAGGTTTACAATCTTCAAATTATGATTTTTGAAGCATGATGGGACTCATATGCTAGTAGGGGTGATGTAGTCCTATTTTAAGGTTCCGGGCCAAAACTAGAATCTACAATTGGGGTATGTGCAAGATCATCATGGAAAAAACATGCCCTTAAGTGGCAATTTTTTTTTAAAAATCAGAGTTAGGCAACTTGACGTAAAAATTTGAATATGTTATCTATATTAATTTAAAAATATGTAAGAATAGAATCTGTAGAAAATTGAATGTAGTTTCTAAACTACTAGGTTTGTTTTAAAAAAAAAAATCTATTTGGTGAAAATTTGAAATTTCAATGCAGTGGTACTTAAATTTTAGGGAAAAAACAAGTAGGTGTCTGTCTCACCCTAACCACAATAAATTTTATTTTTTTTTAATAATATTTTAGATATAAGTAGAGGACTCATGCCCCAATGTGATGGATATATATATATATTTTTCCAAGTAAATAATTAATTATGATTTTTTTTTTACAACTTTTACAAAAATATAAAAACTCATATGTCTGACCACCTTAACTTGGTCAAAAATTCATGAAATTCATTTTTTCTTTATTTAATCCTATATTATGCAAAGCATATAATGTGATGCATGTTTTGGATTCAAAAAATGTGATACTATTTGAAAGCTATAGATGTTTGTCAATCAACTTATCAATCAAGACTTTAGTCATCATTTGAATAGAAAATGAATAGTAATTACTTATTAAATTCAAAGTAAAGCATAATTTATATCGGTGGAAAGATGAGAACCTCCTTTAAGAACCCTTTTCATTTCATCAATTTTGGGTAAAAAAATAGTCATGAGCCACATACGCATTATTTTGCCACTTTTTGGCCCATCATGATCCTGCACATACCCATTGGTAAACCAAGATATACAGAAAATTTTAAGTGTCGTATACTAGGAATAATACACCCAAGGTGGTGATTTAGTCCTAGTATTAAGGTTTCTATAAAACTTTGATATCGTCTAGTGATCACCTATAGCTTCTCTCCTTCTAATCTCTAAGTCTGAACCTTTTAATTCTGGACTGTAGGTGACTTTCTGCGATCTTGTAAGACAAATGGAAACTTTTCAACTTTGAAAAATTTCTCCAATCTTTCTCTTCAATGGATATTCAACCTAAATCTAAAAATCACACATCAAAGTGAGGGGAAAAAAGTTGTTTTGTTAGTGCATAGGGTTTTCCTTGCTAAAAATTTGTTTTAGTAATCAAACCTTGAAATGAAATCAAATAGAATGAAGGAATGATGAATGAACAAAATGTAATGTTGCAACTCACCAAACCCTTGGAATAAAGGCTGCAATATTGTATGGAATGGCTAGCATGAATGTAGATCTTGACACTTGATTGAATGCTATGGATCTTAACTTTAATGCTTTCTTGAATCGTGAAAACCTACATCACAAATGCTAGCTCAAAAACAAACATGATGCATGATGACTTTGACATGATGCTTGATTCTTGAATGTAGCTCCAAATTTCCTAATAATAAGCACTTGAATTCTCTTTAATTCTCTTGAATTTCTCTCAATATCATAAACTTTCTATAGGAATGTTTCATGAAACTTCTAGGAGAAAATATGTGAAATAACCTTGTATTTATACTTGTTTATGCCAAAATTCCCAAAATTACAACACTATAGACTAACATGAGGTCTAGGAGAATAAAATATTGCTAAGAATTTAAATTTAAAATAGGTCCAGGCTAAGTGAGACTCATATGCCAATTGGGGCATATGAGTCCCAGTAGCCTAGGCTAGGGACACAAATTTCAAGAAATGTTAAGTTCTATGCAAGATTTATGTTCAGGCCTTGAAACTTAGGTGGAACCCATATACCAAAGGTGGAATATGAGTCCCAAATCAATAAATCTAGAACACACAACAAAAAAAATAAAAAAATTGATTGGTCATTAGGTATGTGTTAGGATTATCCTCAAAAAAATGTATTAAATAAGGCTTGTGGATGCAAAATAGGACCTAATAAGGCATAAAGAAGCCCAACTTTAGTAGGGAGGGCCCAAGAAAGTGAGAAAATGTAAAGAGATACATTTTAATACACTACATTTAGCCCTCACTTTAGTAAGAGGAGGAACTTCCTTCAAATTCACACTAAAGTAGATAAACTGGCATCAAGAGGGGTCCAAATGTACCAATACTATTGAGGTAGGACAAAAATGATCAAGAGGGTTGTGCAATCCCCTAGGTTAAAGATCCTATGGAACACAAACATAAGAACAAAGGAACACACATATGAATATTGTATGCAACAACAACAAGGTACAAGCATACATTGCCAAAGACAAAAAGAAGAAAGAAAAACAAGAACAAAATGGGGTGGATAAGGCCTTGACCATTTTTATAGCATGATGTGGATCATATCTAAGCTATTTGTCAAAAAAAGATTACAAGTGGAACATGATGTCCACTATGCAAACCAAACACACACTTACAATGGCTAGTGGAACCTAAGGCCATACACTAGGTGAGCCTTTAGTAAGATACATATGCATGTGATCGGTATGCACTCACACTAACAAGCAAGTGGATATGGGAAAGTCACACCTAAGTTCAGCTCTCATATGCTAACCATACCAAAGCTATACCTCCTGATAACTTTGATAAGGAACCACACAACATGAATAGTAGGAATTCATGAGGCATGCAAAAATTTGTATGCTTGACATCCATGAATGAACAAGATGGATCCACAGGCAAGCAAAGTGTGATATGCAAGGTGGCCATATAATAGATATTGTAAATGAAAAATAGTGTAAGGTACATTCAAAGGAGTTTTTCTTATGTCATGTAAGGTCTTAACTTAGGGAACATTGCACCTAATGTCTCCAAGAGAGGACCAATTGAAGAATAAAACATTCACAACTTAGGGGATGTAGTGTGTAGCATCAAGACACTTAGAAGAGGAATATAATATGCTAAGAGAGATCATGCTCTTGAGGTACATCACACCCAATGTCATAAAAAAGTGAAAGATTCATTGCATGAAGTAAGAAGACTACACAATGAAACATGAATTGTAAAAGAATAATGCCAATGTATGCCCCGAATTTAAAGAAATTGCTAAACACCATGCTATGAGAAATTATTTTGAAGTAAAAATTGATCAATGCAAACAATAAAGGCGACATGAGAGCTTATTCAGAAAGCCATATGCCAAGTCATATGTTTCCAAATGAAGCTACGTTGTGAAAAGTGGTTTCCCCCAAATGAAATCCCAAAATTACATAAGGGATCCACATATTTGGGGTCAATATGTATTTGGTACAATGTTTTTAGAGAGCTTAGAACTATCATCATTCCCCAAATACTCATGGAATAGGAAGAATGACACAAAGAGAGTGAAAACAAAGAAAAAATTAGGGTCAACATGGAAGAGACCTAAATTTCTTGACACCTTGCATCATCCCAAAAATAAAAACACAAGACAAATGCAAAGATAAATGTTTAATATCTAGAGAAGAATGTAAATACAAATAGGGGAATGCCAAAAAGATAGAGATACATCAAATAGAATGGTATGGGGGATCACATTATGCACATTGAATCACACACATTACATAAAAAAGAAACAATGACAAGACTAGTAAAGAACATGTGATTCAACCTATGAGTAGGTCCTCTACTCTTAATCTTGTTCATTGTATACGAAGGGTAGAAAACTAGCCAAAGGGACAATGGAAAGTGTTGAACTAGGGTCATCACCAAGTTCAACACTCTTCTTACGATAATTATCATTTAAGCTTATAGAAGAGGAAAAAAATGTATTTAATTCATTATGCACTTCTTCATCAATTTTAGCAACCTCATCATCATCATCCAAGTTAATTACAATGGGAGGTCAAATGATATTTTCTAAAGAAGGATTTAGCTCTTGTTGCGGTTGCGATATAGGATATTTTTTTGAAGCGAAGAGGGAGACACATCTTGTATTGCTTCAGTAAAGTTTGGATGTTGATTTTATTTGTTGTTTCCTTCATTTAACCTTTGAGAAAGAGCATGATGTCTATTCCTATGCTCTCTATTATTTCTATTTCTTTTTGTGCAATTTTAAAGTTGTGTTTGTGTAGGAGCGGGTCTATCAACCATAGGTTTCTTTTCTTCCCTAAGGGGAGGAACGAAAGGAACCATGGGAGGTTGTTGAATCACTTTCTCTTTGGATTTGTAAACTTGTTTTTATCTTAGGAGGCATGATGGGATTTTTTATGTTGTCTCTTGGTATTGTGTAGGAGATAGGAAAAGTATATGTCATGGGTTGGTCTTAGTTATTTAGAATGTCTTTAGGTTCGATCATAGCTTCGTCAAGGATAGGAGGTTCAATCATGGGTATTTTTGGTATGAATTTTTCCGTAAAATTTTGATATAGGATTTGGAAATGAAGTCCTCGTAAGCTTTAATAGGTTCCATAGGCTCAAGCCAAAAAAAATTCAATGAAAAATTCCCACACGAAGACATAGGATTAAAGCCACTATGATGCACAATAAAGATTTCATTGTCAAAGGGAAAATTTAAATATTTATGCATGACCTATAGGATGGCTTCCATGGAGCATAGCCATGGATAACCAATCATCACATGGAATTGATCTGACATTGGGATGATGGAGAATGATACATCTAATTGTTTCGATATGATTTTTAGAGGAAGGGTGATCAAACCCATCGTAGGGAAAGAAAAACCATGATGCATTTTTATCCATGATTTTTATTTATCACATGTTTCTTGATAGAGTGCATACAAAAGTAATAATTCCTTGGTGATCACATTTTCTCCACAAACAAGATCAATTAATATCCCATTAGTGTGTTTTTCATTGATTCATCTGGCTATGTAAAGAGGACCATCATTTCTAATAATATCTTTAGATGAGAAAGCAATGTCAAGAGGATTTTTATTTCAGCCCTTACAAGCTTACGTTTCGATCAATGGGACCAAACCATCCATAGGATGTTTTTCATTAGTATCCATAGGAACGTTCTCAATAGTATCAATGTTGTCACTATCCTTGTCAAAATTCATCACATCATTCTTCTTAGTTTCACTAGCTTTGGCAAATGAAATATTATGATTAGGCATAGGGTTAGTTAAGATTTGCAAGGTTTTTGTTGGTAGGCACAAAAGAATTATTTCATTGATCATTAAAACCTCCAATTTGAAGTTGACTGGAATCAATGAGGTCTTGCACATGATGTTTAATATTCTTACAATGTTTCATGTCATGTCCATTTTTTTAGTGTTAATGGAAATAAGAATTTGATCTGAAGTTTAGAGGTAGAGGCTTATTAGTATCAGGAGTTTGAATGAGAGGTAAGGAAATCATTTCTTGTTCTAGAAGTTGCAACATTGTGTTGTGCAGGGTATTAGGTAAGGGAGTGAATTTTCTAGCTAGATCCCCAAATGTAATAGGACTTGTCTTCTTTATAGCAGCCATTTGGGTATCAACATGTTGAGTTGGTTGAGGGGGATTGAGTGTAAGGAAACCTTTATTATATTTTCTAAACATTGGTACGTGATTTGGTTTGTGGATTTGGAATTTTCAAGATGGATAGAGGTGGGTTTTGTTTAACAACTACTAATCAATTTTTTATAAACACGAAGGGAAATACACAAGTTTACGAAGGAAGGAAACTTCATCATTCCAAACTTATCTTGTATCTTAGTTTTCAAGTTCTCAATGAACATTCATTGAAGGTGAGGATCATGAATCTTTACATCAATTTGGGAATAAAGAATTTGGTAGTGTGAAATGAAGTCACTAACCTTTTCATCATCCTTTGCTTACATCTCATCAAATTAGCTAATATCATTTTAGGAGTCATGTGTACTTGGAAATGGTTAATAAATGCCTCAATAAGGTCATTGAATGAAAAAATTGAGTTATTTGGTAACGAGGAAAACCATTCTAAGGTGGCATATTTCAAGGACCTAGGGAAAAGCTCAGCCAATAGCTTATCTTAAAGGATGAAATCACTGCATAAGGTGGTGTAAGTGGAAACATGGTTAGAAGGATCTCATTTTCCTCCATATTTATCAAACCTAGGGATATTGGCATTCTCAATATCTCCAAGGAAAAGGGATTTCTTTTGACATAGTATGTAGGTTGGCCATTTTGATTTTGGTTTATGTTGGAGATTTTCTTTTGAAGGGATGATGTTTTTTGCAAAAGTTGATTAAGGATGGTGTCATTGGTTGTATTTTGAGATGGTGGTGAATATGGTGGAGGTGTATATGTGTTTGAAGGGGAAGTGATTGGAATACGGATATGAGGTAAAGTAGTAGGAGATATGATGTGCAATTCCACAAAGGTACAATGTTTTTCTAGCGAAAATACCTAGGTTAGGAAATAAATTACTAGTAGGTTGCATCGTCGTTGTAACTTGAGGGTTGGTATAGTTAGGAATAGAGGAAATGGTTGTGGGAGGAGGAATTTGAGTTTCTCCTTGAATTTGGACATTGTTCAAAGGTGGAGCACAACTAGTAAGTTTCCAAAAATTTGAGCTAGGTTACACGTAATTTTTATTCCTTCTTCACTTTTAGTCATGTGGTGTGTGTTACATATGGTAGGGAGAGCAGAGTTAGAAATTTTTTTAGTACTCAGATGATGTTGTAGGCTTGCTAACTCTTCATGGATTTGGATTATGTTTTCTTGAAGAATGCTAGTAACCATTGTTTCAACACTTGTCACACTACCTGAAGGTAAAGAGTTATTAAGGGTATGGTCTATACCTAGTGAACTAGTGTCAACACTATGAGTGAAAGAGCTAGATAACCCAAGATCCATGAAGAGTGAGTTATTGCGGGATGACATGAGTCTCAAACTATGTCTCACTATAGTATTAGAAATAGGACACCAATTTGTAAAGCTTGTGCAAGGGATAATCAATGAATGCAAGATAAATGAAATGAAAATAAGATAAATGATATGATTTTAATTCCAATTTTAATGAAATTAAGTTGGATGCAATCAAATGAATGAAAAATAAACTTAGTAATCTGAAACAAAAATCCAACAATAGCAAACAAAAGCACAAAAACAAGGTTTTTAATGTTGTAAGATGCAATTTTAGATCTAGCATGAGACTAAATCACCTAGAGTGGTGTATGAACTTCCAAATTAGTGGTTTTGAAGGGTTCAAATACTAAAAAAATAATCAACACAGAATTCTTAGAAATCAGGTAAAATAGCCTATACCAGGACTAAATCGCCCAAAGGGGTGAATGAGTCCAAGATTAGGGTTTCGACACTAAATTCAAAAAATTCTAAGTGATAATTTTTTTAACTTGTATGCAATCTAGACTATGTGCAATTACAAGTTTCAAATGAAATTTAATGATGCAAGATGCAAAATGCATCATATATGCACTTTCACTAATGTAAGATTTAGAATCCCTAAATACAAATTAACTAATGCAAGACCTAATGCAATGTTAATGTAAGATAGATCTAGGACTAAAATGCACTCAAAATTAGAAATAAGGTTTCCAAAGGCTAGGTTCACCAAAATGAAACACCAAGGAAATAGGGTTCCAAATTTTAGGAGATGGAACTAGGGATAAAGGCCTATTATACTCCAGTTCATTAAAGGTGATTAGGTGAAAAATATAGGATCCACCCAAATGTGTGAACAATGTGACAGATCACTTATTTTTCAAAGCCCTTATCACCTCGAATTATGCAAAATAAGATGATAATAATAGCTGGAAATGCAACCTAACTATTATAGAAACTATGGGGGATGTTTTCAGAGCATAAAAATCTATGTACCTGGTGAGAAAGTTGTTTTTGAGCTATGGGGGACTCATTCACCTTCAGTGGAAAATGGGTCCTATCAGGGTTTTAGAAAACAATTTTTTGGATATTGTACCTTGATGTATGCACTCTTGAAATCCCTATTATCAAGTTTTTCAATTCAATATTCAATTCTATAGAGCTCTTTCTATCATCTTGCACTTTGAATGACAACTTCTACAACTTTGCAACTTTGACAATCTTGCTTCAAATCTTTCTCAACTTGATCTTCAACCTATAAATCTGCAATAACACACTCAATGGTGCAAGAAAAAAAAATTTATGTGTTAGTGAGTGGGGGTTTTCCTTAGTCAAACCCCTTGTAGGTAATTAAACAAAATGATGAAATGAAGGAAATGAAGCATGGACATGAAATATGTAAATTATATCACCTTGGATTATGTCTTGTGAAACAAATCTATAAACTATCATAGAGTGGCCATGAAGAATATAGATCTAGGATCCTTGAATATGATGTGAACAATAGTTGCAAATTGATCTTCAATGCTACACTCACTTCTTAGATCAACAAAAATGAATGCATTAAACCCTTGACATGATGAAAGGACCTTGAATTGCTACAATAAACACTTGAAATATGCCTTGAGAATTCTCTTGAAATACTCTATAATGCTCTTACTTTTGATCTCATGAAGTCACATAAAATTTCTAGCTTGCTTAGGAGAAACAATGTGATTTCACCCCTTATTTATACTAAATTAGGAGATCAACCCCATAATTCAAAGAGCTAATGCCAATACCATATTTTTAAAGAAAGATAATTAAATTCCCACTAGAATGAAATTCAAAAATAGGGGTCTCATTAAGGGAGGACCCATTCTCCACCAAAGGCGAACGGGTTTTGGCTAAGTTTCTAGGACCATGCTTCGGGGAGTTGAAAGAAAGCCAAAACCCATTCCAGATCAACTGAGAAAGGGGGGTCCTATTAAGCGAGGACCCATTCACCATCAAGGTTGAATGGGTCCTAGCTCAACTAACTAGGACCAATTTTTTCCCAATGAAATATTTGTTATTTAATTTATGATTATCAAGAAAGATCCTTGAGAGGTGTCAAAATTAAGGCCTAAAAAGGGGGTTAACAACTACAATTAACCACAATGAATTAGGACCACCTAGATAATTGTAAAAGTACTTTAAAACGCTTTATAATACTTAATCAAGGTACACATTATGTAGATTTTTATTCAACATAGAAGAAAAACAAATGTCTCGATGCCTTGCATCATCCCCAAAAGGAAAACACAAGACAAATGAAAAAGATAAAGAAAAATATTTTGGGTCAACATGGAAGAGACATAAATGTCTCTATTCCTTGCATCACCCCCAAAAGGATAACATAAGACAAAATGAAAAAGATAATTATGACATAGAGAAGAATGAAGGTACATATAGAAGAATGCACAAAAGAGAGAGGAACATCAAACGAAATTTCATAGGGGATCACATTACACACATGCAATCACAAAGAAAAATGAAAAAACTAAAAAATGAAAAAGGAACAGGTGAGTCAACCTAAAGCAGGTCATCTGCCTCCCAAACTTGATCAGTATAAAAGGAAGGTGGGTAACTAGACAAAGGGACAAGAGCAGGTTCCAAACTAGGACATGCACTGATTTCAACACTCTTTTTAGGATATTTTTCATTTAAGCTCACGGAAGAAGAAAACAATGCATTCAATTCATCATGCACTTGTTCATCAATCTTTGCAATGCCAATGTCATCATCTAAGTTAATAATAGTAGGAGGTTGAATAAAAATGTCCATACAATGTTCTAGCTTATGTTGCAGTGAGGGTTGAGAGTCATCATGCATTGCTTTAGGTAGGTTTGAATTTTATTTTCTATGTTATTATTTTTTTCATGAGTTCACAATCTATGAGCAATATCATGACATCTACATCTAAACTCTCTAGCACTTCAATTTATTTTTAGTTTATTGTGAAATTTTTTTTGTGTAAGAGTGGTTTTTTCAATCATAGGTTCCCTCTCTTCCTTAGGAGGACTGGAAGAAACAAGAGCAGGTTGCTCAACCACTTTGTCTTTGACTTTGTAAACTTGTTTTACTCTAGGAGGGAGAATGAGATTTTTTGTGTTATCTCGTGGTCTCTTCTATGAAATTGTAGGAGGTTTTTCTATAGGTTGTTCTTATATGTTTAGAAGTTTTTTTGGTTCAATCATTGTCTCATCAAGGATAGTTGGTTTGGTCATAAGTTGAGGCATGTTGTGAAGGGATAGTTCTGCTATTTTCTTTGCCTTGAATTTTTTATATGATTTTAAAAGTAAATATTCACGAGGATTGATAGGTTCCATAGGCTCAGACCAAAAGTAATCTAGTGAAAAATTCTCTTTTGTTGAGGCAGGATGGAATCCACTATGATGCACAATAAAAATGTTATTTCCAAATGGAATCTTTAGACATTTATGCACAATGGAAGGGACAAAATTCATGGAGTGAAGCAATGGATAGCCTACCTTCACATGAAATTGGTCTAATTTTGGAATGATGGAGAATGAGAATGCTAATGTTTTGGGTCCCACTTTTAAAGGGAGATCTATTGAGCCTATCATAGGGTAAGAAAATTCATTATGTGTCTTGATCCATGCTTTCAATTTGTCATATTTATCTTGATATAGCTCATTCATAGGGTGTTTCACAATAGGTTTATACAATCAGAGAGAACAATAAAATTTAATCATTTTTAAAAATAAATTTTTAAAAAAAGTTCCAAAATTCAATTGAAGAGTTTGAAGCAAATGGATAGCCTACCTTCTATCAAATGAAATTTAGGTCTAATTTTAATGATGGAGAATGATGAATGCGGTTTTGGGATCCACTTTTAAAGGGAAGATCTATTGAAGCTATCATAGTAAGAAAATTTCATTTCATGATGTTTTGATTCCATTTGCTTTTTTTGTCAATTATAGGTGCCTTAGATATAGCCAAAAATTGTAAACCACATCACCCACATATAAGAATGCTTTTGTGATCACATTCTCTCCATAGATGCTATCAATAATATCCAATTAGTGGGATTATTATTGATTTTTCCAACTATGTAAAGAGGACCATCAGATGCACATTCAGGTATGTCATTTTATGAGAAAGCAATGCGAAGAGGTTGTCTATTCAAGCCCCTGTGAGGTCTAGCTTCAATAAATGCTATCACATTCTTCATGGGAGGTAATTGCAGATGATCATGATCCATCTTAACATTGCTCTTAGTTACAGAAGGAGGATTGGTTGTGGCATGTATGTTGCTATTTTCTTGTTTGTTCAAGTACTCTTAAAGGAAGTAACTAAGGCTATAGATGATGTTTGTTTTGTTTTTATTTTTAAGCACTTTCCCTAGATTTTATATGATAGGAACCAAGCTAATGTCAATGCATTCACTAAGGATATTGGATTGTAATTTTTCTAGTTGTTCATTTGGCTTGTCAATAACATCATTCACATTGATTATAGGAGGTGAAGCCATGGAGAATGAGGTATGCAAACTATGAGCCATGGAGGGTTGATTCTCAACACTACCAAAAAGAGAGTTAGAGCACGCAAGATCCACAACTAGTGAGAGATCATTGGATGACATGATCCTCAAACTATGTCTTATAATAGTATTGTGAATAGGACACCAAATTGTAAAGCTCAAAAAAGTTTTACAAACCTAGTGTACAAACCCTAGAATGGCAAAGGGACAATGCAATAACCTAGAATTAAATGCAATTTTCATAATCTAAGCAATGCAATTTACTTATTAAACACTGCAATAAGCTGAAAATGAAATGCTTTGATGTAATTTTGAAATGTTAACAATGCACTGAAATAAAGTAATTTAAGCTAAATGGAATGAAATTGATGGGTATGTGCAAGATCATGATGGAAAAAATAGGCCCTTAAGTGGCAAAAAAATTAGAAAAATCAGAGTTAGGCAACTTGACATAAAAATTTGAATAAGTTATCTATATTATTTCAAAAATATGTAAGAATAGAATTTGTAGAAAATTGAATGTAGTTTCTAAACTATTAGGTTTATTTAAAAAAATAATAATCTATTTGGTGAAATTTTAAAATTTGAATGTAGTAGCACTTAAATTTTAGGGAAAAAATAAGAAGAAGGTGTTTGTCTGACCACCCTAACCACAACAAAATGATAATATTTTTTATAAGATTTTAGATATAAGTAGAGGACTCTTGTCTCGCTATGATGCATATTTTTTTGTAATTTTTTTCCAAGTAAATAATTAATTAAGAATTTTTTATTACAACTTTAAAAAAATATAAAAACTTGTATGTCTGACTACCTTAACTTATTCAAAATTTCATGAAACTCATTTTTTTTAATCCTATAGTATGCAAAGCATAAAATGTGATGCATGTTTTTGATTCAAAAAATGTGATACTATTTGAAAGCTATAGATGTTTTAAATTAGCCTATCAATCAGGACTTTAGTCATAATTCAAATAGAAAATGAATAATAATTATTTATTAAATTCAAAGTAAAGAATAATTTATATTGGTGGAAAGTTGAGAATCTCCTTTAAAAACCCTTTTTGTTTCATCAATTTTGGGTAAAATAAAAAGTCACTAGCCACATACCCTACACATACCCATCATATTGCCACTTTTTGGCCCATCATGATCCTACACATACCCTGATGAAACAAAAAATTAGGACATAGAAACAAAAAGATAAAAGCACTAAATAGAAGCTAAAAAATGAGATTCTAGTGCCCTAAAAATACAGATCTGTAGCTAACAGGGACTCATTTTCCAGTAAGGGTGAATGGGTCCTGGTTAGGTGTTTTTGGGATTTTTTAGTGGATTCATTTTCCAGTAAGGGTGAAAGGGACCTGGTTAGGTCTTTTTAAACTCTTTTTTAATGATTTGCAAGTTCTCAGATCTATCTTTCAGTTTTGGGTTGTAGATAGTGAAATGCAACTTCAACTTTTCCAAAAATTTAATGCAAAAATGTAATGAAATGACGATATGCAATACCTAGGTTGAAATGCAATTTTGTTTTGATTTTCAAATGCAATTGAATGAGATCTAAATGAGATGCAAAATGACTGATTTTTTTTTGTAATTTTCAGATTTAAGAATTGCAAAACACTGCAACTCTAAACCCTATATGATAAGCCATATTTCAATGCAAAAGATGAAATCTAAATTCAATGCAAATCTAAATGCAATGAATGAAATATTTTAACTTAATATGCAATAAGAGACTCCAAAATTCAAATAATTGCAATGTTGAATATGTCGAGTTCACCAATAATGATTAGGTGAAAAATATAGGATCCACCCAAATGTGTGAACAATGTGATGGATCACTTATTTTTCAAATCCCTGATCACCTCAAATTATGAAAAATAAGATGATAATAACAACCAAAAATGAAACCTAACTATTATAACAACTATGGGGGATGTTCTTAGAGCATAAAAATTTATGTACCTAGCCAAAAGTTGTTATTAAGGTTCTTTGAGCTATGGAGGACACATGTGCATTTAGTGGTGAATGGTTCCTTTGAGGGCTTCAAAAAAATGATTTCAGGATCCTGTGCCTTGATTTTTGTACTCTTTAAATCCCTATTATTAAGGTTTGGAAGTCAATATTCAATTATGTAGAGCTCTTTCCATGATCCGCACTTTGAATGGCATCTTTGCAACTTTTATAGGACCATGAATTGCTACAATAAACACTTTAAATCTACCTTGAAATTCCTTGATAATTCTATTGAAATTCTCTATAATTCTCTTTCTTTTGATCTCATGAAGTGACATAAAATTTCTAGCTTGCTTAGGAGAAACAATGTCAATTCACCCCTTATTTATACTAAATTAGGAGATTAACCCCAAAATTCAAAGAACTAAGGTTGCCACTAGATCTTGAAAGAAATTTAATTGAATTCCTACCATAATGAAATTCAAAAATAGGGGTCTCATTAAGGTATGACCCATTCACCACCAAAGGCGAATGGGTCATGGCTAAGTTTCTAGGACCAAGCTTTAGGGAGCTGAAAGAAGGCCAAAAACCCATTCTAGATCAACTAAGAAAGGGGGGTCTTGTTAAGGGAGGACCCATTCGCCATCAAGGGTGAATAGGTCCTAGATCAACTTACCAAGACCAAAATTTTCCTAATGAAATAATTTGTTATTTAATTTATGATTGTCAGGAAAGATCCTCAAGAGGTGTTAAAATTAAGGCCTAAAAAAGGGGATTAATAATTGCAATTAACCATAATGAATTAGGACCATCTAGATAAATGTGAAAGTGCTTTAAAAAAATTTAGAACACTTAAACAAGGTACACATTATGTACATTTTTATTGAAAAGGCTCCCATCAGGCTTAATTAAGTGAATAAGACCTAGAAAGTGTGAAAGTGTGTTACAACTCCTTTACAAAAGACCAATTAAGGAATTGTTTACTTTAATAAAGGTCTTAAAATAGTGTGAATGTGTACAAGACATTACAACACCACTCTAATACATCATTAATTAAGCTTTAATGTCAATTATCAAATCAAGCAATGAAAAGCTTCTTTTTTCGTTACTACAAAAGGAAACCAAGATCCCTCAACTAAGTGACTAAATTGAGGGAAGGGTATATATGAGGGTTTCAGTGGTTGTGATTAAATACAAAAGGGGGTTCACCATTAAGCAAAGGCTTAGAAAGAAGGAAATCTAGATGATATTCAAATCTAATTGTAACTATCAGAATTTTCCTAGGGTTAGTAGATCAAATGCAAAACATAAAAAACCCAAAGCAATAGTGAAGTGAAAAGGAATAAAGTGAAAAAAAATGAAAAAATCTCACAAAATGTCTTCATTCTCCATGGCTAACCTCCATTACACCTTCTCAACTTGTTGAAAATATGATGTTTCCCTTAGATTTGATGTGATCAATCTAATGACTATGACAAGCCCTAAGCAAATGTTGAAGGATTTTAAATGACTACATGCAATACTATGCTATTATGCAACTAGTAAGCATCAAAACTATGTCTAAATTATGCCAAATGAAATGTAAATATGCCTATGACAAAATGACAAGAATGCAAGAGCATGCGATGACAAGATTGCAAGATTGCCTAAGATTCAAAGAGCATGAAGTTGCAAGATGACAAAATGAGACCAAAATTGCCATTTTATAGAAAATGCAATTTTGAGTGAATGGCCAAGATTAAAAGTTGACAAGTTCCCTTGAATCAATGGAAAAGATTTAGTATGACAACCCACAATTAGGGTTAGGGAAACATTAGGGAAAATTTGAAATGAATGGACAGGATTGATTTATAGAAAATTAAATCAAGGGTTGACAATGCATGTGACAAGAGATAGGATTGGCATAGACAAAGAGGTGGCTGGAAAAATCAAATAATAATAGAAATTACTTGATTTTTGGAGAAAAAGACTATTTTGACTTAAAAATTAATTTAATTCAAAAGGTTGGGTCACATGATAGTAAATAATTAATTTGAATTATTTACTAAAAAGAGGGAAATTAGAAAGTGAGACTATTTTAAATAAATAATTTTATTTAAAATGAGGGAAATGTCAAATAAGATAATTAAATAATTAAAGATAATTATTTAATTAGAGAAGGTGACCAATAATTAAATAAATTAAAGAATCTGTTTAATTATAAGAATACTTTTAAGAATTAGTGACATATTTAAACAAATAAATATAATTTATCTATTTAAATAATCAAGAGGAATTATTGGACAAGGATAATTAAATAAATTAACAAATTGATTTAATTATAGGAAGACATTAGACAATTAGTGACGTATTAAATAAAAATAAATTTATTTATTTAAATAATCCATCAGAGTAAAAGGATATGAATTAATTAAATACTTATGAATTATTTAATTAATAGTTGAAAGTGGACCGAGGACATAATTAAAATGTCTTACTTATGCTAGGAAGAAAAAGATGCAAAAATAGAGCTTGCTGGCCTAGGTCATTTTTATGTGTGTACATTTTTCCCCTTTTTGTAATAATGTAGCCTGTCGCATTGTGACAAAGAAAATTTAGTCAAAAACATGCCCTAGCAAAGGTACGAAGTATCTATTCCCCCTTAGGAAAATTTTCAAATTTTGGGCCGATGGCAAAAAAATTAGGAAAGTGTCTTGACAATTTAATTTGATGACCAGAAAAGCAATGTCACAAATGGTTTCAAATTTTGACTTGTTTAAAGTAGCCAAAAGGGCAGTCAAAGTTGGTCAAAAGAGCCTCCAGTAATAAATTTTTTGACAAATGCCACTTTGACCCTATAAATAGATTGAAAAAGGGGTAAACGTCAATTCATTTTCACATTGCCAATAGTAAATTGAGAGCCTAGAGTGAGGAGGACTTTGGCGAAGATGGTGATTCCAGTGACTAAGCACCGCAGGGAGATCATTTAGATGTACAAATGGCCAGAGGGCTCAAAGCCAATGGTACATACCTCTAAATTACTTTTTCATTTCATCATTTTTCATGTCATTTTTTTAGGGTTTTAGGTCCAAGAATGAATGCACTATGACACATATGCGTGCGTGTAAGCCACATTCACATTTTTGTTCAATGCATTTGATGTGTCACGATGCAAACACAAAGGTTCATTAGGATAGGACAATAAAGTGTGACGCATTTGCAAATAACTAAGACACATTTGCAAAATTGTGCCACAAACGAGGGGTGTAATGTCACATTGGAAAAGTTGTGATGCATTTGTGGACTCAAGTGATGGATTTGAATTGAGAGATGCATGTGACAAAAATCACGATGCAAGTGCCATGTCGAGACACAAATATGAGCTAGAACAATGCAACCGTAAGATTGCGACACAATTAAAGTACAAAATGACGCAAACATCTTACTGTGACACAAATGAAGTCAACACAATGCATTTGACTTTGATTTGACCAAGGCCAACTTTGTTTAACTTCAAATTTTGAAATTCTTTTGAGCTAGACAAATGGTAATGATGATTTTCAATAAGGTGTTGATGCATGTTTTGACATGTGCAGAGATAGTTAGCGCCCATTTATACATGAAAGAGAAAGCCATCCACTTACAGATTTTGGGACCAGTTGCAGGAGAAGGAGCGGCAATGAGTGATGTGACTGAGGCTCTACTATGTCACCTATATGCCCATTATCTAGGCAAATAGGGGGCTTTTTACTACACTTTGTGAGAGGTGGCATTCTGAGACCTACTCCTTCAATTTGCCAATGGGGGAGGCTATAGTCAAACTTGAGGATGTGTATCGGATCCTGCGCTTACTGATCTGAGGAGATCAAATCATGTACGATTCACAACATGGGTACCAAATATTCACAACATATTATCATGATGAGGGTTTAGGAATGGGGATTGATGGGTATGAGATTCGCTGGGAGTTCATGGTGGAGCATTATTCACAATTTGATGCCCTATTGGCGACACTGATTAGATGAGTATTGAGACCTGACCACCGAGGACATGGATTTCCCATTGGATGGGGTGATGTGCTTATCAGGATGAGACGGGGAAAGACCATGTATTCCTGGGGACCTTTCTTGCTGGGGATGCTATATCATTAGCTTCACGAGGTTGCTTACAAGAGAGCTCAAAGTATTGGCTATGGGATGATGCTCCTGATGATCTAGGTGTGGGAGCACATCGTTGTCTTCCTTCTATTGATCTAGAGACCACAGCTGGCAGATGGCATGTTGTATGTATACTATTATACAGGTGCTTTGTAGTAGACCCAAGTTGGTGCGATAGGCTATTGGCGCCATCGAATTAACACCATGGTGCATTTTATCTGGCAGCCATACAGGGACTGTGGACAGTGGGAGGATGAGGCAAATCACTTGAGTTTCTGCAGGAAGTTTAGATATTTGATTGGGCAGATGGTTCAAAGTCAAATTATCATCAAGATGTACTTGCCTCAGAGGGTGTTGCAATAGTTCAACAAGCAGCAGGGTGTTTCGATGGGTACTACAGAGTATGCCAGGTCATCACGAGAATTTTCATGGAATTCAATGATATCAGTCCCATTTGGAGAGTAGCAGATTGATGGGTTAGCGGCCCAGTAGTGGGGATGGAGTGGAGGGGTTGTGGATCTAGGGACCACAATAGACTTTGATCTTTGGTGGCAGATGCATCACACAATGCCTTTGATAGATCCAGATGGACCTACACCTGTAGATAGGAGATCAGTCATACCATGTGTGCGACGAGGTGGCAAGGAAGGTAGAGATGAAGGTATGGGAAGAAACAAAGGCTGAGGGAGAGATGGGGATGACAAAGATGATGGAGGAGATGGTGGGTGGAGGAGGAGATGAGGAGACAATGGGAGGTAGGCCAGGAGGGTGACACAACATGTGGACCAAGTGCCCTTGGTACCAATCCCCGAGGCAGCTAAGGAGGAGGAGAGAGAGGAGGGGTCAAGGCAGGAGGAGGGGAGATAGGATGAGCATGTAGCAGAGGAGGTGGTCAAACAGGAGGAGCATGTAGCAAAGGAGGGGTTGCAAGAGATGGAGGTTTGGCAGGAGGTGGAGATGGAGGTGGAGGTGCTGAGAGACGAGGGAGTTGTTAGGGGAGAGAAGGACATGGAGGATGATGAGGCCATAGATGAGGCGAAGCAGTCGCTAATGTGGTGGATGGTAGGGGGAGATGATGAGACACCTACAGGACCACCATTTCCAAATGTTATAACCATAGATCAGTGAGTGGAAGACTTGCATAGGAGGTTGGATGAGAGCACAACACAATTGAGGGCTTTACAAGTAGAGCTAGAGGTTGCCAGGGTGGAGAGGGATCAGGCAGTGCTCCGATAGTAGGAGTGAGCTCAGTGGTGTACAAAGTTTGTGCAGCTATGTGTAGGACCATTAGGGGACATGAGAAAAGAGCTGGCTAGAGTTAGTGAGAGAAAAGGATATTACAGGTTACTATATGAGAAGGTTGTGCCACCTGAGAAATGGGATCCTACTTTGACATGGTCTTAGATGAGGATGGGCAATGGTAGCAGGATAGGAAGTGGCAGTAGCAGCAGGATAGTAAGTAGTGCAGGGCGATCCACTTCGTCGGGACATTCATCAAGGCATAGGTCTAGACACTCCTACATGAATTTTTCCAGTCACAGGTTAGGTCACAGTCATGGTGTGATTGGGTCAGGGCATAGGTCAGCGCATATCCAGCCTCCAGTGATAGATCCATCAGTTGCAGTGTCCTTGCAGCCTCATGTTACTACAAAGATGATCCACCAGTGATAGTTCCCTCAGTTCCACAGACGTAGACCATAGTGATAGATCCTTTAGCTTCCCAAGCATAGGCCACAGTGACTATGATGGAATTTTTTCCCTTGATAGAGCATCGATCCATAGATCTTCTCCTTGAGGGGATGAGGAGAACTCAACATAGATGTTTATTATTATCTTGCATTAGGACATTTCAGACACTTATGTTATGACATTTATATTTTGACCATCGAACCTCTGAGCTCTTATTTTTGGGATATCTCGTGACACTATCCTTTGACATGATTTTTGAGATGATATATATAATGGAGTTTCGATGTGGCCTATATGCTTTATGTTATGTGATGTGATTTATGCATTATGTGTTGACTATGATTCATGATGTATGTTTATTTGATGATGATTATGAAGATAATTATATGATGACTATGCAATGACTATGTGATTGTTATTTATTCATGTATGATTCCTATGATGATGTCGTTTATATGCCATGCCATGTATTCATTTATGATGAGTATTTATGATGTGATGCCATGATGATGTGATGTTTATTTATGCTTATATGTCATGACGATGTTATGTTCTACTGATGATGATATGGATGCATAATGTTCGATTGTAACGGATGCCATATGTATGATTATGGATATGTTAATGCATGACTATATATGTATGGATAATGCAATATGTGATGTAAGATATGTGGTTTAATGATATGGATGATGTTTGTGTTGACCTAATGCAATGCCTATATGATCATGTATGCATTTATGTTTTTGTATGTCATAGGATATCATCGTGAGATGGAAAAGACATCATGACAAGACAAAAGGTGAATGTTAGCATGGGGACTAAATCCTTCAAAATATCACCATAGGACTTAACCATTATTACTCTTAATCATTATTGGGTAGATTGTTGTAATAGTCAAAAAACACCATGATATGACATAAATCAAGGTGTGCAAGGTTGTACCATCACATGAGACAAACAGTCATAGACAATGATGATCATGACTCATACTAAGAGCGTAATTGCCCCAGTAATTTTGTCACAACCAACTACAAGCATAAAAAGACAAGAAAGACAAGTCATGAAATGTCATTGCTCCTCTAAATCCTATTGTCAAAACATCCTCGAGGAAGTAGCAATGTGACTACCAAAAAGACAAGACAAGAAAATCATCATGATACGTCACTACTTCTCTAAATCCTGTTGTCGGGACATAGTGAAGAAACTAGTAACATAATGAAAGATCAAAGGACAAAATTCCCAAATACTATTTGGCAAGTGTTTGCCAAGTGTGTCTGAATGTCAAGTGTTTTGATGTTGAGATGCCAGGTCTGACGATGTCAAATGCAAAAGGTGTCAAATTTGATGATGTTTGAATGCCAAATTTCCAAGTTTTCCAAATTTAGGAAGGACACATCCTGAATAATGTTGATGTCAAGAGGAACCCTGAAAATGCCAAATGACAGTGACAATACCTAGGAAAGACACATCCTAAGGTATAAATAAATGATGAAGGAAATCCTTCAAAAGGATACATCTGAAGAATGACTAGGAGTTGACTGTTTGACTAGTTATGATGATTTGACTTGTTTTGACCAAGGTTGATTGAGGTTGAGTAATTTTGACTACATGTTAATTTTGACATGCTGATTTGTTTGACGTGTTTATTAGGGATTTTCTAGAGGTTGTTTCAAGATTTTTTCATGTTTTGAAATGAATTGTTTGACTTGAAGACATTTTACATGTGTGTGCCAGTGCATTGTCATGAACCCTAATGGACTAACCTAGTGTGGCCTTAGGGACTCATTGACTAATGGCCTTGCCTACGTCATATAGTTAGAGACCTCGTAGTTTGACATGACCAATGACTTTCTCTTGATGACCAAATATTGAATCATGATTTTATTTGGAAAAACCTAAGAGGACTGACCTAATGTCTCGGGGGCTCAGAGATGAGCCTTGCATTGGGAGGTTGTTGATCTTTATGTGGATGAGGGGGTAATGTTTCCTCATGTTTATGATTGTGTTGTTGACATACCTCTTGGGTTGCTTGAATGGAAGTGGAATGGAATGACTCTTGAATGGGATCAACATGTTCTAGATGGTCAACAACATGGAGACATGATGGAGGTTGACTTGGATTTAATGGGGAAGACTATTGAATAGGCTCAATTGGGAGACTACATGATGGGGTTGGAGGAATAGGCATGGTTTTTGAAGACTCTTTGGTAGGTTCAAAAATATGAGTTCAATGACATGGTGATGTTGGATTCCTTGCTAGTAGCCCTTGGGTCACATCCTTTGTAGGTGGATAGGTGGATTTGGGTAATGCCATAGGTTTAGTTTTGAAAATTTTGAATTTAGGGTGTAGATTTGATGATGGTGTGGTTAATGAAGATTTTGATGGATTAGAAGGTGGAGAGGCCAATGGATTAGGACTAGGATATGGTGGCTTAGGGATAGGAATTTGATTGGATGGTGGTATGATAGAGTTATAGGGTGCATGAACTAGATTGGTGTTCCCCTTGTCAAATGGAACATGAGAATTGAAAGGATCTTGATTTTGTTCCCAAGGTGGACTTGGGCTCCTATTTTCTTGTTGTGATATGGGTGGATATGTTGATGTGGAATTGACATGATAGGTAGATGGGCTAGGTTGGCATGATGATGGAGGTGACACATAGGATTGTGGTTGAATGTGTTGAGGTTGGAATATTGTTTGGACTTGTTGTGATAATGATGGAGGGACTGAATAGGATAGTTGGTTGTTGAGAGGTAGATTGATATGGATAAGGGTTGAAATTAGAAGAGGTTTGATAGGTTGATGAAGGGGAAACATGATATGTGGATGGATGAGGTTGAGATGATGATATAGGTGACACATAGGATTGAGGTGAAATTTTTTGATGTGATGATTGGACTTGATGTTGTGCTTGTTGGATTTGAAAAGTGGACATGAGGTATTGGGCTTGTGTTATGAATTGTTGCATTTGAGGCGATTGGCTTGTTTGATGTTTTTGGATCATGTCATGAATTCCTCGAATGATTTGTTGGTTCAAAGGTGATTGGCTTGTTTGAGCTATGTGAAGTATGCGAACAAGCTTTTGTGTTATGTCTTCTAATGTTGTCATGGTGTAAAATGATGTTGATTGGATTAAAGAGATGATGTCAATTAGGATATGATGTGAAATGACAAGATTGGATGATTGGATGATGTGGCGAGTGTTTATTGGAAGTTTGACTTGGGAAATATCAAACACAAGATTGCACATGTAAATGCATGAACACACACACCAAACACAATGATAAACTTGTTTCAAGATTAAATGTTATGATTAAGCAAACACTTGAATACACATCAACAAGCGTAATGCTAGTCAGGTGGGTATGGCCAATTAGGTCTTGAGCTAGGATGCACAAGGTTGACTAGGGATGATTTGAAAGCAAAATCCTACCAATAAGCCAAGAGAAAGGGATAACCCACCCTTCACCTTCACTTCCCAAAAGTATAAAGTTCTTTGTGGCTTAGCCAAGAGTGACAAGATTTCAACTCCCAAAGGAGCATGTCTTTGGATTTACACTCAATTGAGGTCATCCCTTGGAGGAGTGTGTGCTCCAAGAAAGACTTCTAAGAAGGGTATGACAAAATTGAACCAAGTGAGGTGATTTGGAGGACACACGCACTTGATTCACACTCGCAATGATTAATTTCCCTTTAGAAAATTGAAATATGTGTAAAACAGTTCAAGCACTTGTTCTTTTTAACCCCAAGTCAATATTTGTTATTGAAGAAAATGGTTCATTTTAACCCAATTAAAATAATGTGACAACAAAAATGAATTATTTTAGATCCCAAAATCCAAATGTGTGATAAAACAAGTTGTTCTTTTTAAGCCCCAAATTGAAGTGTGTTGACAAGCAATGATTAGAGATTAAAGATGGAATGTGTGCACCTAGACTTTCTTTAGCTCCAAATTTTTTTCCACTTGATCCAATTTTTCCTTTAAAGTATTGATTTGTTCTACACATTCACAAAACTAGCAACAAAGCCAAAACCTTAACAAGATAATTGATCACTAATATTAGAGGGTTATCTAGTCAAGAGAAATCTGATTTTTGGAAATGTTTTCTGCATCAAAAATAAAAATATAGAGAATAGACCCTTAGTGAAATTTCCAGATCTTTCTAAAAAGGTAAAGAAATTCTATAGAATTTCTCTTTTGCACCCAATATTAATTTTTTTATGAAAAATCATAAAAAATTTATAAAAATTCAAAATAGGTCCAAAAATTGTGATTGTTTGGCTAAAGGTGCCCAATATCATCCCAAATTTGCAAAAAAAATTTGTGAAAATATTTGCAACCGTTTGTGAGATATAAGCAAATATTTGTAAAACCCTAATTTTAAAAGATCTATTTTTTGTCTAATTAGTTTTCATACAAATAAAAAAATAATGAACAAAGCCCTATTTAAATTTAGAGAGCTTTCAAGAAATGAAAAGAAATCTAAAAAATTCTCTAATTTTCTCTCAAAATTGACTTTTAATGAAAAATAACAAAAAAAATCTAAAAAGTTAAAAATAGCTCCAAAAAATCTGATTTTGGACTAAAAGCTCTTGATATTGTCCCTAGGTTGTAGAAAATATTTTGTGAAAATAACCACATCCGTTTGAGAGATACTTTTGAATCTTTGAAAACTAGGGTTTCGTCCAAAAAATGATGCAAAACCTACAACAAAAAGCTAGCAAAACCTGCAACAAAAATGATCCAACTCCAAAATTCCTAAAAAATTCCTCAAGATACATCAGGTTCACCAATGTAATTAGGGCTAAAATATTAAGGTTTATGTAATAAAGCATATAAATCAAACCCTAATAAACAATGAAGCAAATGAGCTTAAATACATAAAGCATAAAACAATATTACCGAATGCTCATGCCACCATTGATTAACCTTCATTGCACCTTCTCCATTTGCTCCAATATTATGTTTTCCCTAAGGTTTTTGATGACAAACTATGACTATGACAGGACCTAAGAAAATATTGAAGGATTTGATCTAAAATGCAAGTATACTCAGATTTCTATAAGCAAGAATAAGTATGGAAGCCTAAATTCTAAAGCATGAAGTATGAAGAAGTGATGAAGTTAGGAGATGATCAAAGTCCTCAAATGAGGTTGACATTGTCTTTTTATAAAAAATCAATTTTAGATGAATGGACATGATTGAAAGTTTGACAAAGCCCTAAGATCGAAGACTCAAATTGCATGTGACAACTAGCAATTAGGGTTAGGGAAAAATTAGGTTAAAATTTGAAATGAATGGTTGTAATTTGATTTTGGAAAAATTCAATCAAAGGTCAAGAATGGATGTGACAAGAAGATAGTGGGCACAAAAAATGAAGCTACTGGAGAATCAAATAAGAATTTAAAATTATTTGATTCAAGAGGTGATGTTGACCTTTGGAATTAAAAATTAATTTAATTCAAAAGTGGTGGGGTCACATGAGAGTAAATAATTATTTCAAATTATTTACTTGGTGGGAAAATAGAAAGTGGACAATTTTAAATAAATGCTTTATTTAAAATTAGAAGAAAAGTCTATATGACAATTAAATAATTAATACTAATTATTTAATTGTGGATGAAATGGATAAGGTGGACAATAATTAAATAAAATCATAGGAATTTATTTAATTATAAAAAGACAAGGAATTAATGACATATTTAAATAAATAAATATTTAGTTTATTTATTTAAATAATCAGGAGGAAATAGTAGACAAATAATAATTAAATAAATTTAGGGATTTATTTAATTATGGAAAGACAGAAAAACTTAGCGACGTATTTAAATAAAAATATATATTTAAATAGTTAAGAGGAATAAGAAATATGAATTAATGAAATAATTGAGAATTATTTTAAAATTAATAGTTGAATTTTGACTATAGGACATAATTTAAATATTTTAATTATGTTGAGAAGAAATATGGAGAAAAATAAAGTTTGGAGGTCTAGGTCATTTTGTGTCTACACTAATATTGACACCTAGAATATGAAACTTCAAATAAGAATAATGAACCGAGAATGAACAAAGGTGCACTTGGAAAACTAAAGATACTTGTTCAACAAGGTATGCAATCCTAAAATTATGAATATTGAAGCACACTGGGACTCATATGCTAGTAGGGGTGATTTAGTCCTCCTTTAGGGTTTTGGCATGAAATTGAAATCTACAACTAGTAAGTGAGGATCTACAAAAAATGTTTGAAAAGTGGTATACTGGGACTCATATGCCCAAGGTGGTGATTTAGTCCCAGTATCAGGGTTGATCTAAAACTCTAATATCCTCTAGTAATCTCCTGTAGCTTCTCTCCCTCCTGATCTTTGAGTCTGAAACTCTAAATTTTGACCTATAGGTGACTTTTCGTGATCTTGCAAGATAGATGACAACTTTGCAACTTTGGCAACTTTCTCCAATCTTGCTCTTCAATGGATCTTCAACCCAAATCTGCAAATCACACATCAAAGAGAGGGAAAATAAGTTGTTTTTTTAACTTGATAGGGGTTTACCATCCTTTAGTTTTTAGAGAAAAGAGGTGGCACCCATTGGGAGAATGCAATGATGAATTTTTTTGCGAATTCATATCTTGGAATGCACGATATGATATCCCACCTAAAAATGGAAAATACATGAATGAATTGGATATGCAGATTCATGATTGTTGCGAATAGATTGGATCATTTTTTGTTATCTATGGATTGGATTGATGGGTAGGTAGGCATATAGTTAAGCATCTGAACCATCAATTTTTTGGGGTCTATGTACTCTCTTGCTCTCTTAAGGTTTTTCACCAAAAAGGAGAGAGATATGGCAAAAACAGTGGTGGTTCACTCAAAATAATGCAAGTATCATGGAAATACGAATGAAATGTGCCTAGATGAGATAAAATAAATGCAAATAACTAATAAAATCTATTTATAATATAGTGAAAACTATTGAAATGCAACTTGTTGGAAAACACATTGTGATATGCAAAAACACCAAGAAATGAATCCAAACTGTAACAAAATTGGATGAAACTAAAGAGGTGCACTTGAGGTCCTGTTGGAGACTAGAAATGACATTTGAAATGCTACTGATGTTGAAAATTTGGTCTACTGGGACTGATTCATCATTGTGGGCAAATTAGTCCTACTTTTGAGAAACTGTACCAGAACCCATTTCAGACAAATGGGTATCCAAAAATGTAGAAAACCAAAATAAATCCTAGTAGTGGAAATTATTCACCATCAATGGTGAATCAATCCACTTTTGAATTCTCATCGGTCTGCACTTCAGTTCCTAATAGGTGTCCACCTCCAAAAGTCTGATTTATGAACTTGAAAGTGACTTTTTGTTGATATTTTTCCTTGGTCAACAAGAAGATGTCTTGAAAAATCATTTAAACTATTCTTCAATGATTTCCAAGTCTTCAAGATGTATAAATTTGCAAACACACAAGAAGATAAGGAAAAATGTTAAATGTTCGGGCATGGGGGTGTGCCTTGGTCAAACCCCTTTGTAGGTAATTAAACCAAAATGGAGAAAGAATGTAATGAAGCATACAAAAATGAAGTTAGTACCTTGCCATGATGTTTGATTTTGAATTTCTGTAGAAAATGATGAAGATTCTACCCTTGGATGTCTTTGGAAGCTACCTTGATGACTTGAAAATGATAAAACCCTAACCTGTTTGATTTGAGATAGAAGAATCATGGATGAATAATGAAGAATGGTTATGATTTAGGGTTTAGAGACTTGATCTTATAGGAAATTCACATTATTTTCTTGTAAATTGGATTCCTAAGGTTGACATGAAAGAAAATAAAACTTAAATTGCAAAATTCTTGGCTCAAAAGTCAAAAATGGCCCAAATGGGACTCATTTGCCACCTTGGGTGAATCAATCCCAATAGGCAAGGACTCATTCACCACAGATGGAAAATAAGTCCCAGAGGGGCCCATTTACTAGCTGGGATGGCAGGAGATAAGAAAATTAGGTTTATATGATGACTTAGTTGGTTATTTGATCAAATTATGCCTTAGGATGCACAATATGGGGTTATAGAGGCCTATTAATGATAATGTAAAGGTCAATTAGGGATTCAGACACAAAATTCAATGTGAAAGTGTGAATAAATACACTTTACAACACTAAAATGAGGCCCACTTAGCCTAGAAAGGCACAACATCTAATGTGAATGTGCAAGACAGATTACAACACTAGATTAAAGTTAAATTTAGTTCACAAGCCTACTATATTAATGTGATAATGCAATTAAATACATTTTATAATGTTGAATTAAGGGGAAATGGGTTTATTAAGTATAGAAAATAATGAAAGTCTCTTACAACACTTTACAACACCCTTACGAGACATCAATAAATACATTTACAAGGGTCCAAGACCTAGTGTGGACATGTTAAACACCTCACAACACTAAATCAAGGCCTCATTAAGCCTAACTTATTATCAATAATTCCCAAATCAGACAGATTTCCTATTTTCTATGGTACATTTAGCCCCCACTTTAGTAAGAGGATGAACTTGCTTCAAACTCACACTAAAGTAGGCATTTAGGAGAGGTTCAATTGTACCAATGCAGATGGTCTAGGATAAAAAAGATCGAGAAGGTGGTCAAGCCTCAAAGATCCAAGATCCTAAGTCAAGTTGACATGAGTGAAAAAGGACACACACAAGGTGAATGACATGCAGTGAAACAAGATATGCGATCATGCAATGGAAAGAACTAGGAAGAAGAGAAAGATGAAAATGAAAAGGTGGATCAAATCTAGGTTGTTTGTCCAAAAATGCATACTCACTCTAAGGTGATGAAACTTTTGGTTGTCCATGAGGTGAGAAGTCCTAAGAATACTCACTCTAGGGCCACAGAGCTTCTAGTTTTCCGCAAGGTGAGAAATCCAGAAGGTGGCTATGGGAAAAGTCGTGCCTCGAAATGGGCTTCATACTCAACCATACCAAAGTTATATCTCCTAATAACTTTGATAATGTGCCACAATGAAAATGAACTTTGAGCTCCATGAGGTAAGAAAAAATTCGTATGCTTGAAACTCATAGACATTGTAAATGAAAAATGGTGTAAGGTTTGTTCAAAGGGATTTTTCTTAGTTCATGCAATGTCTCATCTTAAGGAACATCATGCATAATGCTTCCAAGAGACGAAAAATGCAAATGGTATCATCTTGTTTTCAAGAGAGGACAAGTGTAATGTCTCATCCTAGGGAACATTATGCCAAATGTGTCCAAGAGAGGGAATCACAAGAAAAATAAAATTGCACAATGAAATGTGAGTGGTGACGTATGCCCCCACTTTAAAATAGTTGCAAACACCAATACTGTGAACAATTGCTTTAAAGTAGAAGAAAGAGAACATGAGAGCTTACTCGGTAAGCCCTATGCCAAGTCATATGTTTCCAATAAGCTATGTCATGGAAAAGGGAAGATGTCACATGCGAGCCAGCTTAAGTTATATCGTCCACATCCCAAGCTTGCTCTTATATGTTCATGAAAGGTTAATGACTAGCCAAAGGAGGCAACTACTAGTGACATACAAGGTCAAGGCTACATAAACCCTTTCCCCCACTTAGTGCAGGACAAGGGTGAGCTGAAATGATGGATGAAATGCATGGTTGAGTAAAAATTAGTATCAATTAGAGGGATTAGGTTCCCCCAAGTCAGGAAGAACACCAAAATCCTTAAGATGTTAGATTTTACAACTCAAATACTTGCATTCATTAGTAGAATGACTGTGAACTCTATGATATGTAAAAAATGAATTCTTGTAGTAACATTTTTTTGAGTTTGTGGAGGAAGGGATATCAAGTGATCTTGGAGGAGTCTCAACAAGATAAACTCTTGATTAAGGGGATAAGTAATTTCTATTGTTAGTGGCAAGGAGATGTCTTGCTTAGTATAGAGTTTCATACCTATGCAAGGTTTATTAGATTGCAAGATGTTTTTCTCACTCTTATAGAAGGAGGGAAAATCTATCGAATTTGAGTCACTACTATTTTGCGAGATGACACTGACCTTAAGCAGAGGTGTATTGGTTTGTTTGATTGTTTACAAATGAGAATGATCAAGACCAGTAGTGTCGATCAGTTCAGGATGCACTATGAGTAAGGTTGGCTTTGGTGAATTGTTTGTGATGGTATTGATATTGAGTGAAGGCATGGTAATTTCAATCAAAGGAAAATAACTAAGACCATGAGTTGTTTATTGTGTGATAGGATCTATGGGGTTTCAGATACCTTGTTCATTAGTACCACATCCTTTTCCACTATAGCCAAGTTTTTTCATAAGCTCATACCCTTTTCCATAAAGCTTTTTCATTTCTTTTGGATTGGGTGGTGGTTGGTGATAATCGTCATCAAAGGTTGTTGTGTAATTTGTTTCATTGTCTAAATTAGTTGAGGTTTATGCTTTTGAAGGGTCATTTTATTTTTCATTTACCCTATTTGAATCTTTGTGTATGATATTTTACTCACCCATGAATTCATGTTCAAAATACAAGGAACCCCAATCATCTTCTAATAGCTTCAAGACTTGTTCAATATGTTTTTCTTTGTTGTTCTTTTATATAGGTTCCACTAGTGTACAGTTGATGTTGATGTGTTTAAGTAATTTTATTTTTTTTCTCAAGTTGTAAGACACTATAAGGATCAAGATCAACATAAAGTGTGTGGACTATGTTGTTGTAGATGTATTTCATTTTGTGATGAATAGTGGAAGGCATACCTTTCATTGAATGAATCCACAGTCTGCCTAAGATAAGATTACATGAAAGTTCACGAGGCATAACAGGGATTGGTGTATTCAAGGTGGCCACTCCAATGGTAAGAGGTATAATGATCACCCTGAGTAATTTCTTTTTGACATTGTCAAATCCCTTAATCGATAATGAATCAAGTCAAATGGTCGAGTGATCAATGTCAAGCCTATTTAGAAGGCTCACACTACACACATTAAAGGAAGAATTGATATTTACAAGATTTCTCTTTATCCATTTTCATTTTTATTGTGCTATGATCATGAAAGCTTCATTTTTTTTGCACGTCCAAAGAGGGGAGTTCACTTTGGTGGAAACCGATGTCATTTTTTAGTCCTTGAATGATGTCTACCATGCCATTTGGTTGTGCATTAGAAGGTCTAGGAACATGTTGTGATAATGAGGGGAGGCTTGAATAAGGTCCCACAATGATATTTTAGCAGGAGTATTCTTAGATTACTTGACAAGATCATACTCCTTTTGACTAGGCAAGAAAGGGTTGGGTAGGATAGGATTAGGCAAAAATAAGGATGGCAGGGTTGGTTACAATGGTTGCAGATTGTTTTGAGTGTTATATGTATGAGCAACAATATTATGAATCAGTTGATGTGAAACATTATTCTTAGGAGGGTAAAGGACAAGTTCAAGTTTATTTTGAGTTTGTTGTTTGTGTGAAGGTGGGTAGAGAATTAGAGGGTTGTTAGGATGTCCCAAAAGGTATGTATGAGGTCCATTGATCGAGGGGGATTTAATGGACACTTGCAAATTGATAACCTCAGTGGTATTGGTTTGATGTATCTCTAATAAAGGGAAATCGAGAATCACCTTTTAATTGAAGGAAGACACATTATTATTCTTACCATTTTCTTGTACCATGATATTCTCCCTAGAAGGAGAGTTTTTAGAAGAACTAAAAATCAAATGATCTTGGCATTCATGGATTGATTCTTCTAAAATGATTGCATCACAAGTAGGGGAATGATCATTGCTTGAATTTATGTGTTTATCAATAGTGGGGAAATGAGGGGAAGACTCTATTTGATTGCCCCATTTCCCTAAGGTCTCATTCTCATGTTCCACATTATCTACCCTACTAGGAGATCTTATAATATGTTCATCCAGGTTTGAAGTTTGTAAAGTAGCTTCATCATAAGTGGGGGAGGCATCAAGAGAAGGATCACAATGGTTTTCAAATAGATTATCCCAAATGGTAGGAGCAGTAGGGAAGGTAGGATCAAGGGTTTCATGATTCTTAATAGGGATATCTTCTAACACCATCCTATCCACTTTGCATCGAGGAGGGATATTAGGAGAAGGAAAATGTTGATGGCCATGGTTATGGACACTAAGTAAGGTGATATTTAGAAATGTGTCTATGATCTCATGTTCTTGTTGTCTAACATCTTCCAAAGGGGAATGAGGAGATGGACAATCAAGACCCTCAATTCTTGTAACTTCCTTCACCAAGATCTATGTTTGTCACTAATAGGAGAGGTATCAAGAGAAGAAAAAGTATGATTGTTATGATTGTCTACACTACCATTCTCACCAATGGGTAATGTAATAGTAAGGATTGTGTCAATGGTTTGATCATGTTTCTTAAAGACCTCATTGTTGTAATCAATATTGAATTCATAAGGGGGATGTTGTATTTATGCAATATATTTTTAACAAAATCAAAGCCACATATTTTGAAAGAAAACATGCTATGAAAAAGTAAATAAAGTGCAATGCAATGATTTATATGCAATTTTTAGATGTAAAACAAAGCAAGGTGTTGGTTACATGATGCAATAATCTGAAAAGTGAAATGTTGGAAATGTAAATGTGAAATTAAAAAATGTATGAAATGAGTTAGTCTAAGCTAGATCTAATGAAAATCATGTTACAGAAACTTAGCTAACTGATACAGTTAGGTAATGGCACCAAACACAAGCTTAAAAGTAGGTTTTTTAGTTCTATAAAAGGCAGTTTCAGGGGTGAAAAGTGACTTATTCACCCAAGATGGCGAATGAGTCCCAGTGGGGTTTTTTTTTTTTAATTTAAAAAAAAAATGAGTTATTTGGATGTTCTTTATGCTCTATGATGTAGACCTAAGATGAAATTGTAGAATTTCAGAAAATTTAAATGAATTGAGATGCAAAAATGCAACCTAAATGCACTTTTCATGAATGCAAAATTTGAAACCTAGCATGCAAATTAATCCATGCAAACCCTAATGCAAGGTCAATGCGAGGCTAGATCTATGATGAAGGACTCCATATCGAAAAAGAATAACATTCTAAATGCAGTTTCACCAAAATGAACCATCATTTTTTGGGGTCTATGTACTCTCTTGCTCTCTTAGGGTTTTTCACCTAAAAGGAGAGAGATAGGCCAAAAACTGCGGTGGTTCACTCAAACTAATGCAAGTATAATGGAAATATGAATGAAATGTTCCTAGATGAGATAAAATAAATGAAAATAACTTATAAAATCTATTGATCATTAGGTGAAAACTATTGAAATGCAACTTGTTGGAAAACACATTATGTTATGCAAAAATACGTAGAAATGAATGCAAACCATAACATAATTGGATGAAACTAAAGAGGTGCACCTAAGATCTTTCTGGAGACTGGAAATCACATTTCAAATGTTGTTGATGCTAAAAATTTGGCCTACTAGGACTCATTAGCCATTTTGGGTGAATTAGTCCTAATTCTAAGAAACTGTCTCGCAACCCATTTTGGACAAATGGGTATCCAAAAAAGTAGAAAACCAAAATTAGGCCTAGTAGTGGGAATCATTCACCATCAATGGTGAATCAATCCACTTTTGAATTTTTGAGAATTCAAAATGTTGGTGTAATTAATATTTAATTAAACTTTGCATAAGTTTACTTAGGCATATTTAATTCCAAAGTTTTAGGTTCTTATCTTTATCTTTTGAGCTATCTTGTTGCTCAAGATAAGATTAGGTTTATGCATCTTTGCTTTTATAAAGCAAATCATTATCATGTAATTATTGAATTCTCGAATAATAATATTTGCACATCTTCTTGCAAATCTCTTCCTTTTCTGATTTTTCTCTTTTGTGGAAGTTTATCTGGTTTGCAAATATGATCTTGGTTTCTAACATGGTATCAGAGCCTTGATTTGCAGCCCCTTCTATTTTTTTTGAGAAAATCATTGCAAGGTTCATTTAGGATTCCTCAAGGGTATCATGCCTTGAGTTCATTCATGAGGTGTTTTGGATTAGATTGGGTTTCACCATTGGATTTAGAGCACTAGAAAAATTCAGGATTGACTTTTATTTTGTAGATTTTGGCCATCATTTGCTAGATCTATGAGGGTTTGAAGAAAGTTTTTTTTTGCCAGATCTAGGGGGTGCTCAATTTTTTGGAGTATTTTGAGCCATAATGGACCTCACCATTGCATCCAAAGTGGCCAAAAACCTAAAGATCAACTGTAAACTCACCTATATTTGGATTAGTTGATTTCTAAGGCAAAAAAAAAAATTGCTTGTACGGCCGAGCACGCAGATCAAGAGTAGTTTTCATTAAATCGGGTGTAATTTTTGCGTACGATGTCTGTTTTCCAAAAACGAGATACCGTTGGAAAGCTGATTCCGACGCCAATCTAGTGATGCTAGGTTTTTTACCAGATATTTCTCCAGATTTGTTTTGCAGGCCTTTGAACTCATATATTGTTGCTTTCACTTTGGAGAGCATATCTTTTGACTCGGTGATCCTTTTTTCATCATTTTTGCGGCATCGGAAAGATAATTCTATCCTCTACATATATCTGACATCAATTTATATTTTCTATTTATGAATTTTTGTATGCTCTCCTTTTACAATCGTTGGGTTATTGTAATAAATGAACTATGATAAAGTTCCATTCAAGGGGGTTTCTTGCATAATAAATTGATTAGAGTGTGTATGCACTTTGATCTCCATATGCATATTTTTTTGATGGAAAATTGTATGAGTCTATCTGGTTTCTTAGTTTCTTTTGGCCATATCTTTGCTTAGCTAGACACATTGTTGATTCACATCCAGTTCACACTTTAGATTGAGAGCCTATGGTTAATGATCCACATTGGATCCATCTCAGTTTGAGGGCCATGTTTTTATGGTTAATGTTCCAGAGTCTTCATGGTACTGCTTCCCATGGAAGAGTTTTAGTCATAGTTTGGCATCGACATCGAGATACACAGCTTCGAGATTATGTCATCATCTCATCTCCTATTGCTTCACAGATTCTAGGGTTGTTCCAGTTTGTGAGTTTTCCAATGTTCCATGGTATCGGGTCTGCTATTTCTTTATCATGATTCCTTGATTCAATTAGTGACTCTCATCTGGTTTTAGTAGTAAACAGAAATATCTTTCCTTGCTTGCCAAAATCAGCTTCCAGTGTTACTCCATAGTGTTCTTCCAGTGCTTCTTTGCAGTAGTCATCTCATTGTAGGGGTTTTGTCCCATTGGGTTTTCCTTCTCTACCTCATCTTGCATTTGTACATGAGTACCTGATTAGGCCTTGTTGCCGAGACTCGTATTTGCATTATCATTTTGCTTCTCCCTAAGTTGCACTTATGGGGGGTGTTGGTGTAATTAATATTTAATTACACTTTGCATAAGTTTACTTAGGCATATTTAATTCCTAAGTTTTAGGTTCTTATCTTTATCTTTTGAGCTATCTTGTTGCTCAAGATAAGATTAGATTTATGCATCTTTTCTTTTATAAAGAAAATCATTATCATGTAATTATTGAATTCTCGAATAATAATATTTGCGCATCTTCTTGCAAATCTCTTCCTTTTCTGATTTTTCTCTTTTGTGGAAGGTTATTCTGGTTTGCAAATCTGATCTTGGCTTCTAACACAAAAGTGGAAACTAAAGTCTTCGGTTTGCACTTTAGTTCCTGATAGGTGTCTACCTCTGAAAGTCTGATTTTTGAAACTCAAAATGACTTTTTGTTGATATTTTTCCTTGTTCAACAAGAAGATGTCTTCAAAAAGTCTTCAACCTATTTTTCAATGATTTCCAAGTCTTCAAGATGTCTAAATCTACAAACACACAAGAAGAGAAGGAAAAATGTTGAATGTTAGGGCATGGGGGTTTGCCTTTGTCGAACCCCCTTGTAGATAATTAAACCAAAATGGAGAAAGAATGTAATGAAGCATACAAAAATTAGGTTACTACCTTGCCATTATGTTTGATCTTGAATTTTTGTAGCAAATGATGAAGATTCTACCCTTGAATGTCTTTGGAAGCTATCTTGATGACTTGAAAATGATAAAACCCTAACTTGTTTGACTTGAGATAGAAGAATCATGGATGAATAATGAAGAATGGTTATAATTTAGGGTTTAGAGACTTGATTTTATAGTCAATTCAACTTATTTTATCATAAATCGGATTCCTAAGGCTAACCTGAAAGAAAATAAAACTTAAATTCCAAAATTTCTTGCTCAAAAGTAAAAAGTAGCCCAAATGGGACTCATTCACCACCTTGGGTGAATCAGTCCCACCTGGCAGGGACTCATTCACCATAGATGGTGAATTAGTCCTAGAGGGGCCCATTTCCAGCTGGGATGTCAGGAGATAAGAAAATTAGGTTTATATGATGACTTAGTTGGTTATTTGATCAAATTATGCCTTGGGATGCACAATATGGGGTCATAGTGGCCTATTAGTGATAATGTAAAGGTTAATTAGGGCTTGGGACACAAAATTCAATGTGAAAGTGTGATTAAATACACTTTAGAACACTAAAATGAGGTCCACTTAGCCTAGAGAGGCACAACATCTAATGTGAATGTGCAAGACACGTTGTAACACTAGATTAAAGTTAAATTTAGTTCACAAGCCTTCTAGATTGATGTGATAATCTAATTAAATACATTTTATAATGTTGAATTAAGGAAAATTGGTTTATGAAGTCTAGAAAAGCATGAAAGTCTTTTACAACACTTTACAACAGCTTTACAAGAAATCAATAAATGTATTTGCAAGGGTCCAAGACCTAGTGTGGATGTGTAAAACACCTCACAACACTAAATCAAGGCCTCATTAAGAAAAAATTATAATCAATTATTCCCAAATAAAGCAAGTTTCCTTTTTTCTATGGTACATCCTTTCAATTTCACTATCTGATCATCATCCGATCTAGGTGGAAGTGAAGGTAATCCAAAAAATAGGTAGTGGATACTTCATATTCAAATGGATGTGGCTAAGGCATTTAGATATCATCATGTTAATTGAGAAATGGTGGTCAAAGGTGTCAGGGTATGGGTGCACTCCTAGCTTTGATTTCTATGAGAGATTGGCTTATGTCAACAACAAAATGAAAGGGTGGAATTTGATGATCTTCGAAAACACTTTCAAAGATAAGGATAGAGTAGAGGAGGAATTGGTTATCCTTAATTAGAAGGAAATTCACTTCGCTATGAATTAGTTGGATTTTGCAAGAGAAAAATGTTTCTCATAGAGCATGAAAAGCTCCTTGCAATGGAAGAAGATTATTGGAAGGCAATAGAAAGGGTAAGTTAGTTGAAATATGGTTATCTAAACACTAAATTCTTCCATAATTCAACCTAGGCCTCACTGGAATCGGGTGTACATTGAGAAATGATAAGGGGGGGTTACTTTAGGCCATTTTTAGCATTCTTGGGGTGGCTACCAATAATGAAGCTGAATTGGAAGTGTTGATCAGGGGGCTAACAAAATGTTAATGTAGGGGTTTAGTGAGGTGGATGTTGAGGGGTACTCAATGTTAAACGTAAATATAATAAGGAAGAACTCCTCTCAGAAATGGAAACTGTTAAAAGTAAATCAGAGTGAACACGAGGTTTTGTAAAAAATGCACTTTTTGATTTGGCATGTCTATAGAGAGGCTAACAAGGAAGTAGACAAAATTTTCAACATGGGGGTTACAAATAGGTTAATGGTTGTGGTGGAAAATTTCTCATTTGATTAGAAAGAATTATTGGCCATTCTCAAGGAGGATCAATAAATGTGACCAGGTACTTTTATAATTAAAGTCTATGAAAGTACCATCACTCAAATTTTTTTTGATGTTGCTGGAGTGGATGCAGTTGATTGAAGTTGTCAAATAATGCTTGCACATATTCTAAATCCTATCAAATTTGAGGAATCCCTAAATCTATCAGCTATTTATTTTGGGCATCCAAAATGGTATGGTATTTACTATTTTTTTATGCTCACAAAAGGTACCAATAGACATAACACAACTTGGTGAATTGTATCTTATTTGTTCATGTCTAGTAAAGTAGTTAGGATTAGTTTAAATAAGGGTGATAAGCAACATTAGGTGCATTCGAGAATGGCATAGCAGTTTTGTATTATGTGTTGATATCTTTCAGAGTCTCATGAGCAAAAAGTAAGAAAATTATTTAGTTTAAATGAAGAAGCCATGAGGGAGGCCATGATTAAGGTAGCGGGTTCTATGATATGGACCAAAAATCATTTCCATGATAGAGCCATCTATGAGCGTTTCTTCTTAGCGGTGGTCTAGATATTGGGCTCTCATTAGTGGGGGATTCATTTTTCTTGGCATCTTATATCTCCTTCTAATAGAGAGGTGGTGATGAAACTAATTGAGGACATATTTTTTCTTCTCGAGAATATTTTCCTAGTTGATATATTTTATTTTGGTGTTTTTGTAAGGGCTAGGATAGGTAAAAGGTCTTAGAGCTTGTATAGGGATAGAATAGAATGTCACAACTTTGGGACTTTTGAGAGGTTTATGAGCACCAATAGATAATTTATCATCCCTTCTCATGTAGTGAGGTGTGTAGAATATGCAGAGGACTTAAGGTTCATTCTAGAAAAATATCTACAATTTATTTTGTCTTTAATAGAAGGGAGTTACCCTCATGGTAGCACTTACCAAAAAAATATAATATATTATATCATATAATATAAGTATATAAAATATTTAAAAAAAAACACATGCTTTCCAAAAAAGATATTTGTTCCAAAGAGAATTTTATAATATAAAAATCTCTCCAAAATGGATCAATATTTTGGAGAGTTTTTAATATTAAAAAAGTGGGTATGTGCAGGATCATGGTGCACCAAAAAGTGGCAATATTTGTAGGGTATGTGGCTGGCGACTTTTTTTTCACCCAAAATTAATGAAACAAAAAGGGTTTTTAGAGGAGATTCTCATCTTTCCAAAAATATAAATTATGATTTAATTTGAATTTAATAAATAATTATTATTCATTTTCTATTAGAATTACGACTAAAGTCCTGATCAATAGGCTGATTGAAAAACAACTATAACTTTCAAATGGTATCATATTTTTTGAATCCAAAACATGCGTTACATTCTATGCTTCACATACTATAGGATTAGAAAAAGAAAAATTAAATTTCATGAAGTTTTGACCAAGTTAAGGTGGTCAGACAGACGAGTTTTTATATTTTCTAAAAGTTGTAATAAAAAATCATAATTAATTATTTACTTGAAAAAATTACAAAAAAAATACGTATCACATCTGAACATGAGTCCCCACGTATATAAAATCTTACAAAAAATTATTATCATTTTATTATGGTTAGGTGGTCTACGTGACACCTACTTCTTATTTTTTTTCCAAATTTAAGTACTAATCGCGATTGAAATTTCAAATTTTCACCAAATAGATTTTATTTATTTTGAATAAAACCTAGTATTTTAGAAACTACATTCAATTTTCTACAAATTCTATTCTTACATATTTTTGAAATAATATAGATAACTTATTCAAATATTTACGTCAAGTTGCCTAACACTGATTTTTCTAATTTTTTTGACACTTAAGGGCCTGTTTTTTGCATGATGATCCTGCACATACCCAAGTATTTCCAAAATAGATATCCATTTTGGAAAGCTATAAGTAAAAAAAGATCTCTTTTATTCATTTTCTCAGTTGACTGACTATGTGGGAAACAAAGCTAAATGGATATATCAGATTGAAAACTAATATTCATTTTTACTACCACCAAGTTTTCCAACACAAAAGAACTTTCCTCAAATTTATCATCTAGGTAAGTCATTTTTATGTATTTTTTAATTTTTTTTGCTTTCTCACAATTTTTTTATATACTAGGTTTTTATTTATAGATTTTAATAATTAGTTAAAAATTATGTTAATTTTACTTAAATTAATTGTAAACATGGTTTATAATGGATGAAGGATGTGAGAGAGAAAAATATCCACCAAACCCTCCTTCAATTTAAGATTTAACTAATTTGAATGTCACTGAATTGAAGAATATTATTCAATGATGTCATCACCACCCTCAATTATGTTTAATGACACAAAATTTAGAGGAAAAAATATGTCATGTGAAATACCTCACAAGGAAACATACTTAATTTCAATAAAGGTGAGAAATGAAGATGCTATGACCAAGTAAAAAAAATAGAAATATCTAAAGCTCAAATAGCCCAATTGTAGACACTAGAAATGGATGCGTCACTTCCTTGTTCACAAAATGGATAGGGATTCAATTTCACAATATTCACATTCAAGGACACCTTAGAGATCTCAAACCAATGAAGGATATGAGAGGTATGACTATAAGGTATCCTTGGAGATGATTGAGACAAGGAAGGGGCTTCACCACCAAGTGTAAACTTGGAAAATACAAAATGTTTGAAAACATAGTTTGATATGCAAAAAGACCTAAAAATGCAAGTAGAATTTAACAAAAAATTATGAAATTGGAAATCTGCACCTAGGAAACTGACAGAGGCAGAATGGAGGTCTTTGGAATCCTGAAAAACCTATTGTTTATGCTAACTAGGACTTGTAAGAACTATAAAATTTTGAAATTTTTACATTCTATTGCATCCAAAAGTTCCAGTATCGAGTTCTCATTATAAGCATAAAAGTCCTTATTTGGATTGGCTTGCTTGTTTTCTGTCATAAAATCCATTGAATCCACCAAGTCTTTCATTTTTCATTAAAAGACTCGAATCGACAAGACATTGTAAAAGTCTCCCCGCCTGATTTTTCACTAATATATGTTTGTTGCAAACTATCGACGGGACAATTTGCTTGTTTCAGCAACAAAAGGAATCATTTTGGCAAAGGGGAGTCATTGTCGGAGTGAAGTCATGGCGAATATAATGTGTTTCACCGATCGGTGCATGTGGAAGTTTATTGCTCAAGATAAAGGTGTTCGGGAAAATGTTTCAGCGAACTAATTTTTTCTTGCTGACAGGCATCCTGAAAAAAGTATATCAGCATATGTTGGGGCATCGGTCTAATGTCACGACGAAGACAACATGTCATACCGACTAATGCATAAAGGCGTTGTTTCAGCCAGACTAATTGGTATCGGTATGAAATCATAAAGAAATCATTTTTTTTTACCGATTGACTTGCAAATAGATGTTTCGGTAACACTTATGTGCATCAGGAAAGGTCTAGGTGAAGGGCCTATTGTTTGGCCGAACTAAGTTCAAAGGTATTTCAAATCTGTCAGTGAGAAGCTATGGAGTCTTGCTGATTCAAATCTTATGCTGATGGAGATATGCATCGCAGGGAGGAGAACTTATTGGCATAAGTTTCGCCAAAGTATGAATATTATACTGATAGATGGTTCAGGGTGAGTTTTGCCGAATAGGTGCAATCTGGAGGAGTGATTTCAGTAGGACATTTGGTGTCGATGTAAGTTTTCCCAAAGGTTCATTGTTTTGCTGAAAGTATTGTTTCAATGGTTGGGTTTATTTCTTCAGTGAGAAAACTTGGTGGACATGCCAAAATGAGAATTCATCGGTGAAAGGGTGATTTTGTTTTAGCGAATGAAAATACATTGAAAAGTACATATCAGTAAGATGCAAAGATATTTGCATAACATCTCCCCGACTTTGAAAGTCACAGCAAAGTGAGTGAAACGAAGATTGTATCGGCAAGGGTACAAATTTGTCTTGGCGACCCAATATAGATAAAGACTTTCTGTGAAATAGGATGATATCTATGAGACATTTCCCCCACTTTGAATTGTCACAGCGACATGAAAAGTAGAAGCATTTTTCATCAAGTTGGTTCCATGTGTCGGTAAGACCGCAGAGTGTCTTAGCGAATGATGAAATAAACGTTGAAAAGGGATTTCACCCCAGATTTGAATTTTTTTCATCCAAAGGACATTTGATGTGACAGTGCCAGTTTCAAAGGAGGCATCATTCATGCTTCATTAATGGTGTGATGGGATAAAACAGTAATGACAGTAGTGTTTTAATCAATTCCTCATTTTCGAATTGATTACTGGTGAATTGGCGAGCTGAACAAGAGAACCAAGACAATTTTTTAGTCTGAGG